>JAMKCH010085785.1:0-42133 GCA_023653785.1 Ophioderma brevispina | reverse complement strand
TTAATCTAACAATAAAAAAGCCAAATTCTCAAATGAAACCCTCAAACACTGCTACTTTCTGGTTCCATTCTGTGTACATCAAGTGCTAAATTATTACATCTGTGCGATGGCCTACTTGTGCTCCTGCACACTTTATGCCAACCGCCCGTGGGACCGTGTGAACATGTATTATAGTGTGGTCAATTTAGGTTCTTGTAACAATGTTCATTAAATATCGTTATTTAAAATTAAAGGGATTAGGAGCGATTTGCTGATCCAAAACATCGAAAAATCATAAAAAATCGTATTTTGGAATTTTTGTTACTGGAATGGATGTATTAACATAACCTGCAAGTGGTTGGCTTGAAATCCGTGTATTAAAGACAATGCATTACTATTTATCCGATTCTATAATTTCTATACGTGCGTGTCGAAATTCCGACTTGAGAAAAAAAAAAAACCCTTTCCCCGTGAATATCCCAGACTTACAAGCGTAACATTGTGCACCACGACCTGTGCACCTGTGCAATTTTCAAAACTCAAACATAAACAATTTTGATCTGTACTGGTGTAAACCACAATCACCTATTTAGTGTAGATTTTGAGACGCCATTGCTGTAAGTCTATTTGCGGTAGAGGGTATGACAAATTTCCAGGAATACTTCATTTTTTTCACTATTTAGTATTTTTGTTCCAACATTGAAGTAGTCATGGAATTGTACATCTTATCTTTGATTTAGTACGCTAAGGCGACGAAAATAAAAAAATTACGGGCCCGACCGACCTGATTTTTCAGTTTTGCAGATTTTTTTTTTTTTAGTTTTTCCAAAAATCATGTAAAATCAGTCTGTTTATAGCCCAAATTTATCAAGTTTGGCAATTTTTTTAGAATTGTTCATTTTATCTCTTGATTTTTCAGATTTGGGGGCTATTTTAGGCCAATTTTGAGCTCCAGAAAAGAAAAAAAAATAAAAAATAAAAAAAATCCCCCGACCGACCCTACTCGAAAGGTCCGCTCGCCCGTAAAACAGGGTTTTCTTTTTTCGTCGCCTAAAATGCATTTGTTTTATTCTCTTCATTATCACTGCGTATCCCTTTAAGCAAACGCCATTCTGTGAATAGAAAGCCTTGTTGCTGTTGTTTTAAACTCCTTCTGTACTATATACCTTTGTTGTTTACATATCTTTAAAGTTGGGTGACCAGATCGACAACCTTCACCCCCTCACTTTACTCCACAAAAATTATTGATATCAGAAGAAAATCCTATGAGCCAAATATTACATGTTTTGACCTTTACGCCTGGACCGATTTAGCTCAAAATTTGCAATCTGGTGATATACAAATGAGGGAGAAAACATATGAAAAATCGGACCATGAACGGGTCGCCTACCTTTAAGTGCACATTACGTCGGTGTCCTTGTTGTCACATATCTTTTAAAGGTGAGTGTTCCGATCATGGCCCAATTTTTCATATGTTTTCTCCACCACATAGAAGCACAACGCCAAAAAATCTGATTACAAGCTATGAGTTACATTGGTCCAGCCGATGAAAATGTGTATTAAATTGGCCCGCTGGACTGTGTGTGTGTGTGTGTTAATTTTTTGTAGTAGACCACATTTTGAGACATTTCTGTTCATAACATCAGTCAATCAGCGGCTCACGTATTGCTGCTTTATTATCTGGGCCGCGACATCTACCGGTTATTAAAGATGGGTGAAAAGAGGGGTGTCTATCACAAAATCCACGTTGTTTAAAACAACAAAATAGATACGACGATAGCCAAAAGACAATTGCGTGCCATGCATCAAGGTGTTGTTTACGTAGTGCCGATTTTTATGGTGAAATTTATTATTTAAAAGTGGCAATATGTATCATTTCATAAAACAGAAACGTCAAAACCCATCGAAATTTAATGCATATCAATGAAAGCTTGGTCTCTTGGCTAAATAAGGTTCCGTGTACCTGAAAGTGTGAGTATTTGAAGAAACCTGTGTCCAAGTAAAATGTAAAACTTCCACAATTTCCAAGCAGGGAAAAGAACACACAATTCAAAATATATAACAAAATTCGCGCCTACATATTACAGTATGCTGTGCAGCGGGCTGTTAAATGTTATTGTTATGCACATCATTGTTTACCTTCTCACATTGAAGTTACACACCACTAACTCACCTATGCACTGTAGTCTATGGAAAAATGGCAACTTTGAGCATGTTTCTTTCACATTTAAAACTCTCACAGAGGAAATACAATAATATCACCCAAAAGTACAAGCTACAATCACCAAATAACTAAATTTGGAACATATGACCAGAATTTGTTTAGTTACAAATCACCCTTGGATTACACGCTTTCCGTTATCATACGTTTTATACTATGACGGAATAGAGCGTGTGATTCAATGGGTGCACTGAGCCTGTTTCGTTTCGTCGAATGTAATAAACCACTCGCCGCACGTCAGACCGGCAACCCAAGATTCTCTATAGTCGCTAAGCTAGTGATGGGCAAATTGACGTGAAATTGATGGACGCGGAGTAAATTGCCTCAAATTCACTGTCCAAATGCCACTTAGTTTGAGAAAACATACCAGTCTACCATGTCAATCATGAAATTACATCTCTTTCTTAACTAGTGCATTAGCAGTTTTTTTTCAGATTCCATGCAAGAAAGTAGTCCACCCAAGATTTTTGATCCTTACGGCAGCCAGGCTAGTGGTGTATAACCTTGAGTGACCCAACACTGGTTTACGAATAACGTATTTCCAATGGCGTGTTCAGGTCTTGGCTGTTAAAAATCTAGACGTTTCATATTTTATGTGGACATGGCTTTATTCGAATACATGCACCTTCACGCACACGGAACTATTATATGTTCATGATATTCTTGGTTGGTGCGTTGTTATTCGTTAGAAAGCAGTTGAATTTGTAAATGTTTGGCAATCATTTCCGTATTCAAATTCATCGTTTTGAAAATATGACTATAAAGTGTAGATGTTGCAATCTGTGAACCATTGATTTTCTAGTTTTCTAGCTATAGCTGTGAAAATTGATCTAGCTATAACTAAGAGTACTTTCAGCATTCCACGTCTGAATGCTATATCACTAAGTGGTTAAATCATCTTCATACTTCATCAAAAGCTCTTCAACCTGGTCACGGTTAGTATTGTATATTCTGTGATTCCTATCAGCTTTTCGCAAATAAGATCCAATAAAATAAGCGCGAGTTCCATTTCCGTTCTGAAACATGAAAAGAGAGACAATATGAATACAAAAACAGAATCCAGTTTAATATCGACATCATCATCAGGAGCAACATTTTGTCTGAGAATTCTTAATACACTTAAACAACTAAAAAAATAGGAGGGGACGATTCTTCACTTTTCCTTTTCTTCCCATTCTTCAAATTCTCATGATTTAATATTCTGCTCTTATTACATGCTTGTGCGATTAATCATAATCCTCTGAGGAGAAGTTACTTCCGGGACGTTAAAACTATATTTTACCCTAAATATTTGTTAAATAAAATCGTCAAAACTCAATTTTTAGAATAGCACCCAGTTATAGACAATATAATTAAAATCGTATAGATTATCGATTAATGGGAGCAATTTGTGTCAATTCGGTTGCGATGGTGACACGAAGGAATTCTCTCCCCTTTCTAGGCTATTCCCCTTGTGAAGATTTTACAAATGATATAGTATACGTTCCGTTTTACATACAGCTGGCTTCGAATTCATACCTTTTGAAGAACAATGTCGTTTTCATCGATAGTTTCGTTGTACATTATCCCGTTTTCGTGCAAATATTTAAGTGCGATTTCTAGATCTTGTTTTAAAGCTTTCAGCTCGTCCTCCTTAAAAACGCATTCTTTCATCTTAGCCAATGGAGTAAACTCCGCAGATACTCCACCCAGTGGTATAGAAAGAAGGATATTGTGATCCGCCATATCGTTGTTAGAAGATTGAATGAGGTCTATTAGATCTTTAGCTGCAAGTGACAGATTTGCAAAATATTAGTATTTCTAAAGGGTAAACTCAATACAAAACAGCCCAACAGCTTTGTTAAGTGGCCTATCTGTTATACCAACGGACAAATGATCAGATCCAGCAGCATTATCTAAGTCTAGAAATATGAAAAATCTATGTAACTTGAAATTTTGTGAATAACATAAAATCAAACGTTTCTGTTTTATGGGTGTGTTGATATTTAATAACCATTTTACGGCAAAATGTGATTTGTGATCTTCCCTAGGGACCGAAAAACCTGATTTGTACCATATACTACTGGCACAATCTTAACCAACGTTTTTATTAGATATGTGGCATTTTAGGAGTAATATTTTGATATGTTATCAATCAATCAATCAATTTATTTTCCATATATACAATACAATATATCAAATAACATTAAAAACATACTATATACATAACAGAAATTGCAATATGGAGGATAAGTCCAAAAGGCCAATAAGGCCCGACAAGGAACTCTCCCAGAAAAAAAAACACAGAAAAGTTTCAAAATCATAAATACACATTTACAAAAGAAAATCATACACGACTGATAGACAAGACAAAGGACGGTGCTCGTGACAAATTATTATAGTTAGAAAACGTTCAATTATATTTTGCGAGAAATTGTTGCTTCAGTTGAAAACGGAAATGTTTTACGGACTTAGATTGTTTTATTGTATTTTCTAACGAATTCCAAAGAATGGGGCCGTTTGTTCGAATACATTGATCATAAAAAGTTCTTTTGTTCTTGGTTAAATTGAGATCATTTACATGTCTTGTCTGATAGTCATGGATGTCAGAACGTTTGATAAAATAGTTATCAAATGCATTAGGTAATTCATTTCTTGAATATTTGAACATAAATACACCTACAGTTCGAGAGGGTACATGTCTTCAAAAATAAGAATATTGTGTTTTGCAAATAAAGGTTGGGAATGGCTTCTGTAATGACTGTTAGAAATTGTTCTTATTGCCCATTTTAGTATTCCATAATTGGGATAAGGCAAAATAAAAGTACAATAAAGAGTATGTAATACACGATCCGGAATAACATGTTTTAGTTTGTTCATGATTCCAATATTTCTCGACAATGTTTTTGGAAACGCAATCGATATTTTGTTTCCATGTAAGGTTTTCATCTATTAAGACACCTAGAAATTTGGTATATTTCACTCTTTCCAATATTGTATTATCTGATTTGACATTTGATTTATTAAATTTTTCTACACCTAAATAGGTGTAATTAGCCCAATAACTCTACAATAAATTGACATTGTCACTTGAAATGTATATCAAATTATACGTAATTATCTACTTTTCATCATGATATATAAAAAATACTCAATTCCGCTCAATCACATGAAGAAATGTGGTGGGAATTAAAAATCGCGGCCGTGAATAAACATGATGGGTGTACATACCACCTAGCATAGAACAATAACCTCGCCAGACAAACTGCCTGGCAATGACGTTTTTTGCTATAAATTTCTTCGCATTTTTTATCTGGGACTAAATATACTAAGAGGAATATGAATCCCCCATTCACGCTGTATTACGTGCCTCGGTTAGTGTAACATACCTTTTTGCTCAAAGTAATTTTATAATGCACTTTAGGTTTTCTATGCTGGTGTATATTTATTGCTGACTATATTCCTCATGCTGTTTTACCCATCAAACTAATCCTACAAAAATGATAAATCTCCAAAAATTTATTATTTATTTTCTTTGATGTATTTCTGTTGCAGTTTTGGGTTAAATTGGGTATTCCTGAAAATTAAAATCAGAAATCAGGCCGAGGCACGCCTGAACGGTGTATCACTTTATGGGTATATTCATCTCATTTTTCATCAAATGTGTCTGTATGTATGAGTCTATGAGTGGGTCGAGGTGTGAATATTGATGTATGGTGGACCTGAGTGTATGGGGGTTTGTGTGTTCGTATTAATTATGTTTGCCTATGTGTGTGTAACGAAAAATTAAATGAACATATAAAGAGGTTCTTACATTTTCTTGCCACATCAGAATCGCTTTCCATGTGTGGTTGTCGTGCATGACTTAATAATGAAGAAACCCTTTCCTTTGTACTCTTTAACGTCTGTCGTTTTGTCATTTCGCGAGTCAGAATGGTGTACAAATAAGGATTTAGAGAAGAATTCAGCGGTAAAACAAACACTGCTATCCACGCGTAGCTAATGGGTGGAATGTTTACGACCCCGGTCAGAGATAGAATACCCATTAACACAATAGGCATCCAACAACACATGTCAGAAAATACCAAGAACGCCATTCGGATTGCCATTTGGATCTCTTTTGCCCGTACATCATTGGGCCCTCGACCGGATTTTATTGATGATGACTTCACTGTGTAGTAAATACTGCCGTAACAAATTAACATTATCACGAATGCTACCAGGTTAACCCCTAGAAAGAGTGCGACAGAATATTCCCATCCATCTGGTCTAGTGTTCGTTAGCGGAAGAGCAAGGCAGACTGAAGAGCGCCCGTAAAAAGCATTACCAAAATAACTTGGTATCAGCACTGGAATAAGGCTGAGAACAAAACTGACGATCCAAACGATAATTACAGCCACCCTCGCACGTTTAAGAGTCAATTTGACAAAACTGAAAGGAAAGAGGCATGCAAGGAACCGATCAACGCTTAGTACAGTCATAAAAAATACTGACGCCTCGCTGGAAAGTACGGATAGAAGACCCGCCATCTTGCACACGATGCTGATTTTCCACTGCTCTGCAAAATAAGCGTATCTATCTCTGTAATACACATCTGCTGAAGCAATTATCACCATGTAAAGACCCATCAAACTGTCTGCCACGGCTAGATGACCGACCATTATATTCTGAACTTTTGGATGTTCGGTGTCTTTGCAAACTCTTTGGATTTGGGAGAACTCTCCTCATAATTACATAGCTGTTACCGAGTACAGCGCTGATTCCAAGAAGCCACATAAATACACGAAGCAATGGAATACGAATAAGATCTTCACAAGATGAGAATTGATCTGGTTCTGGCAAGCACTCTGTTATTGCCTCTAGATTTGCTACTAAGCAGCAAAACAGGAACTTGTCCGAATGTCTGTAGGTAAGAATGTTGCAAGTTTGTAAAAAATTATTACTTATCACATTGTCAATGAAATCATATCGCTTAGGCCAAGAAAAAAAAAATTGGCTCAGAAGACCGCGCGCATTTTGTTTAAAATTGGTCTTTGATCGCATATTTTTTTTTAGGTTTTTACTCACTTGAAATTTTGTATCGAAAAAAAAATCAGATTGTGATCACATAAAGTCCTATTCTTAACACATAAAACCCTGACTTTAACACTCATTTTAGCACACAAAGCGTTAGTACTTTTTGCATGAAATGTCTTGTGGTTCTTTATTCCTAAGTACTGACATGTGTTCAATACAGTACGGTATAGGCACATTGCTATGCATCATGGATTGATTCAAAACACCCTCTGCACAGGAACGGAGTGCCCATCTCTCTTTCAAAGAGATTGGACCAGACACCACCATATAATGTTGCTGTAGAGGATCGCTACACCTCCTATACAGCGAGTCTGCAAATATTGAAAAATGTCGGGCCCATTTACACACCTTGGTACAGAGGAGTGATTGAGGTAAAGCGCCTTACTCAAGGGAGAAACACAGCGGGGCTCGAACCCACAACCTTTGGCGTGCGGGTCGGGCTCTTTATCCACTGGACCACATGTACCCTCGAGTAGAACACGATATTTAACACTTAAGTGACCAAAGGGGGAGGGGGGGGTCCTATGGACCCTCAAAAATTGTGTTCGCGCTGACCGCTTTACGCGTATGATTTTTGCGCCGATTTTTTTAATTTTCTGACTTGTAAATGCGCTTCTTTTCATACAAAAAAATAAAATCTGCCAAGCCGTTAATGAGTTAATTAGTAAAGGGTTCCAAGGACCCCCCCCCTTAGGCACTAACGGAAGTTATCTGAGAATATTTTTAATTATCAACGAACCAAGGCTATTTTTTTCGCTGATATATGTTCACACATACATGTAAGTAAACAATTATTAGTAACATTAAAAATAATTAACCCTTTATGTGCTGAAAACAAACAATTTCATCGTGGACGTTGCTAAACCGTTACTGTACAAACTCTATGGGAAAATGACGTGTATTTTGCAGCACCCGAAAAAATACAGGATCCCTAAAACTGCAGGTTTTGTGTTATATATATGTAATTTGGGTCTTCTAGAATATATATCAACATAAAATAAGTTTTCAAAAAGTTTAATGTAAGCGCAAGGCTCATTTGAATTTTCCGTCTTTTTACCCAATTTTCGAATGTTTTGAAAACAATGTTTTGCCCCTAATTTGCAGCCCGAATAACAAATTTCATTTTTATTGCTGATTGGAATAAATTTCGTGCAAAAATTCCTTCGGGAAAGTGGTTAGTGTGGGGTCCCATCCCCCCCCCCCCCCCCCTTAGGCACTAACGGGAGTGAAACCCCCTTGGTCACTTAAATGTTAAGATGCGATCCTCCTTGTCTTGCATTCTAGATTGCAATAGCGCATCGAATGTTAACAATGGCGTTCGTTTTGTAAATAATAGGAGTTAATCATCGTAATTAGAGTGAGTGCCTTAGTCGCATGTTGAGAAATTCATGTAATGTGTAATGAGAAATGTGTCAAAGAAAACAAGAACCACTTTGTATTTTTGTTTAAGCCAAACTTATTGTACAAGTTGTTTAATTCAGTGAGCTTCCAGGATACGATCACTAAATATAACATCATTTTAATTTTTTACATTTTTTCCATCCTAAGATAAATTAGCCTGCAAAATGTTTTTTGTTTGAAAAATCAATCCACCTGATATCCGCACTCGGAGTTGTTATTTAAAATGCACTTTAGCTTAAATTGAATACAAGTTTCAGGCATAGGTGAATTAATACATAACACTAGTTGTTTAAGATGTTTTGTATTCTTATACGATACATTCAGTCTGAATAATTTATATACGTACAGAGTAGTCAAAGCCGTCAAATGTGCAAATGTATCCTCTGTTCCCGTTTTTAAGGCGGTCTCTGCAATATTTCTATAAAATAGAAAGCAATTTATTGTTCATACATTTACAGGGTGTCTCAGAAAGAACGTTACCCTCCAGAAACGGCCATTTTTGCTTACTTAATCAATTCTTCTCCTCGTTTTAGCTTAATGAAAATATGTACTTTTATGAACATATGGTGAAAACAAAAATGGTGCAAACCTACTTTGTCCACGGCTAGCATTAGCAGAGGAAACCATGGATGCAAATATCCCCGACATAAAAATGTTTAAGACCCTCCTGGCCAATAATACTCTCAAATTCCAAGGTCCATTGCTGGCTTTAGAGTTTATTGTTCAGTTCTCTACGCACTGCAGCATTATTTGCGGATGATTGTCCTGTTCTTTGACGAACATATCTCTCTCCTTGCACCTTTTTAGAATCTTGCCTTGCTCCAGATTTTTTTTTTTTTTTTTTTTTATCGCTCTCATCATTGCTCTCTCTGTCCTCCTCAAAATCACCATCTCATTTTCGCTCAGACACCACGTCTCACTCCCATACAGCATCACTGATCTCACACAGCTCTTATACACCATTCCTTTCATCCAGGGTGTCTCAGAAAGAACGTTACCCTCCAGAAACGGCCATTTTTGCTTACTTAATCAATTCTTATCCTCGTTTTAGCTTTATATTATGAAAATATGTACTTTTATGAACATATGGTGAAAACAAGAAAGAAAACGGTGAAAAAGTAACCAAACAATAACTATTTCCCTAAAAATGATGCAAACCTACTTTGTCCACGGCTAGCATTAGCAGAGGAAACCATGGATGCAAATATCCCCGACATAAAAATGTTTAAGACCCTCCTGGCCAATAATACTCTCAAATTCCAAGGTCCATTGCTAGTTTTTAGAGTTTATTGTTCAGTTCTCTACGCACTGCAGCATTATTTGCGGATGATTGTCCTGTTCTTTGACGAACATATCTCTCTCCTTGCACCTTTTTAGAATCTTGCCTTGCTCCAGATTTTTTTCTCTGCTCCCCTCGATTGCCATCTTACTAGGAACCCTAGATTGAGGGAAAACGTTTACTCATTCACGATGAACGATGGTCCTTTAACCCAAGATCAGTTCAGTAGAATATGCCATTGTAGGAGCCACGTGCCAATGCCATTATTTGAAATTTAAAAGTGTGCTTTAACCAAATTCATATTTGAATTATGATGGGAGACGGGTGAGGGGATTTAGGTCACTTCATTTTGAAAAACAAATTAATGCATGTTTCAGGTACTTTATAGGCATTACATGTGAACAAATTAATTAAATCTGAGGACTACGTGTGCTCAAATCCATAAGAAATACAATGTACATGTCTCACTTCTATTGCTAGCCGTGGACAAAGTAGGTTTGCATCATTTTTAGGGAAATAGTTATTGTTTGGTTATTTTTTCACCGTTTTCTTTCTTGTTTTCACCATATGTTCATAAAAGTACATATTTTCATAATATAAAGCTAAAACGAGGATAAGAATTGATTAAGTAAGCAAAAATGGCCGTTTCTGGAGGGTAACGTTCTTTCTGAGACACCCTGTATATGAAATTACTTTTTTTTTTTTTTTTTTTTTCCCCCCCCCCCCCCCCCTTAGGCACTAACGGGAGTGAAACCCCCTTGGTCACTTAAATGTTAAGATGCGATCCTCCTTGTCTTGCATTCTAGATTGCAATAGCGCATCGAATGTTAACAATGGCGTTCGTTTTGTAAATAATAGGAGTTAATCATCGTAATTAGAGTGAGTGCCTTAGTCGCATGTTGAGAAATTCATGTAATGTGTAATGAGAAATGTGTCAAAGAAAACAAGAACCACTTTGTATTTTTGTTTAAGCCAAACTTATTGTACAAGTTGTTTAATTCGGTGAGCTTCCAGGATACGATCACTAAATATAACATCATTTTAATTTTTTACATTTTTTCCATCCTAAGATAAATTAGCCGGCAAAAATCAATCCACCTGATATCCGCACTCGGAGTTGTTATTTAAAATGCACTTTAGCTTAAATTGAATACAAGTTTCAGGCATAGGTGAATTAATACATAACACTAGTTGTTTAAGATGTTTTGTATTCTTATACGATACATTCAGTCTGAATAATTTATATACGTACAGAGTAGTCAAAGCCGTCAAATGTGCAAATGTATCCTCTGTTCCCGTTTTTAAGGCGGTCTCTGCAATATTTCTATAAAATAGAAAGCAATTTATTGTTCATACATTTACTTAATGGTTCGACGAAGTCCCACGAAACATCATAGTCCTTGATACTTAAAGCAATGAATGTAGCTTTCAAAAGTTCTGTAGAAACATATGTTGTATATATTATTTTTTCAAGAATAAATAAAAGTACAATAAGAAAAAAAAAAAAGAGAAAAAGAAAACGATTACTTACAAATATTGCAGGCTTTTTAAATTCAAGAATATTCCTGATGTTAACGACGTCAGTAGATTTCCCGATACATCTCTACAAAATAATTGACCAATGAAAAGTTCAACTTGCAATCAAGAAAAAACTTCGGTATTATAGTTCTACGGCATCTAGCCTCACCCTTAGTCTGCAATTAATACTTGTATTTACATATTCATGTAATTAAACAATAAATAATAATATAAAATTCAGTTAATCCATCACGCCACTGTTCAAATCAATGGCAAAGTTAAACGGTAGACAATGTCACCTACCAAAAATATTTCATATTCAGATGACTCTCATTTGTGTTTCAAATATAGGGTAGAGCTTAGACCTTTTAGAAGACATATCATTAACAGTTTATCAAGACGGAATAAAAAATACGATCAATTTATTTCGGCATTTAGAGGCACCTGGTTGCTGCATCTTTGCGGCAGACGGAAATTTGGAAGCATTAAAAATATGTGAATATCAACAATCTAGGGGGGGGGGAAGAGTTAAGAGTATTTTTTGGCAACAGTTGATCGGTGTGTATTATATTGGCGAATTGGGCATTTTTGTTGGTACTGGTACTTTAAAGGTAGTAATTATGAGAGGTCAAATATGGTGAGTTCCTCATTATTGGCAGAGTTAAATATGGCCACAGTTTTGGGATGTGGCGACTTATTTTGAGTGTATTGGGGATGTTTGAAAACCCTAAAACATAATTGAAGGCCTTTTTGTAGAGTTTTTAAAAAAAATGTGGTGAGTTAATTGCAAGATTTGTGTTTGGTAACAGACTGGTTTGGCGGTTGTAATAACGAAGGAAATAAAAAAGAGGTTTGTTACTTTGTTCAAGAGTTAGGGGGATGGTAGTTTAGAGGGGTAACTATATGGTATGGTGAGTTGTCAACTTCACAGTACAGAAAGTATTTTTTATGTAACATACTCTTTCACATGATATATTGAATAATTTTTTTTAAGGCTCCCCCCAACCACCCAACACGTCTAGTTTCGTACTCTTTTTTAACTCTCGCAAATGAGGAGTGCTCCTCTATGATAGTCCCCTCTTCTTACCACGACCTTCCCCGCTTTATCCCCCCATTTCCCCCCTTCCCCCCTTAACACCTCCAGCGGCCGAAAGTCCACATTCACCTTTTAACGTAACTCTTCTAATACTCTGAAGGTAACATCTCAACATATTTTAACTCTCAAAAAAATACTCCCCTTTTCGAGTAAAACAACATTTTTCCACTAATTCACTACAAACACGCTACATCACAGCGTTTTGCTAAATATAATTCTTTCAAATGCGTTGCTTTTGGAAGTGACAACTCACCGCATTTTAACTCTCCCAAAATATCTCCCATGTTAAGTACAACATTCACATCATGACTTTCCGTCGATTGATTTTTATTCCGTCGGTTAATATTTACTATATTCCGTTCTCATTAATACAGTAATATATTTCAGAATATTACATGGGCAAATAATTTGTCAGGGAACATAGTTCATAATTCTAAAAAGATGTCCATTCCAAAATCTATGTATAGTCTGGTAGCAGCTGTAGCTATATGTCTAATGGCGGCGCCCATTGCCAAGAACGAATGGTTTTTTATATTCGTATTAATAAATTTCTATCCCACTGACGAGTAACAACTTTCACAACAATAATACGGCTCGTAGTTTGTGAAAATGAGCATGGTAATTTGTTGTTCCCTTTTCCGAATTTGAAAATAATGTTTTGTTTTGGATTCTAATTGTATTGTTAATTGCTATTGCCTAATATATATTATTTTATAACCATGCATGTGTGATATAAATTTCGTGCAAATGTTCCTTCAGGGAAAGTGGTTTCCCAAAGGGGGTCTATAGACCCCTTGTCCACCAACGGGAGTAGGAAGACCATGTCCACTTAAGTGTTAAGGTCTTTTCAGATTGTTATACTTTGAACATTATTTTCTTCAAACTAATACGATTTCAATGTGCGTGCCAAGGAACAACACAAAGATAGCACTTATCATGCTTATTTTAAGGTCGGTAAGGTGCTTCAAAATATGTATTCCATACGTATTATCCAGAGTATGGGCCTTTTAACGTTAAATATGTGTAACATGTCCCTTGATTTATGAAATATATATCTTTTGTTGGCGTGCACTATTCAAAGTCATCTGTATCAGTAACAACAGCAGATTAAACTAGTAAAGACAAAAAAACTTTATTTTGTACTTACAGATAAGTGAGAAATTGCAAATGTGAAAAACTGGCATTCTGAATGTGTGCGATGCTATTATAAGCTAAAGATCTGCAAGAAATAGAGAAAAGTATTAAATTTAAACTAAAAGCTAGCTCAACATTGTGGTGTAATACAATGATTTTGCCTATTTTTACCATATTCATGTTTTGAGCCTAAAAATAATTATTCAAAATTGTTCACAACCTTTTTTCTTCATTTAAAATGAAGATTGAAGATTGACGAAATCTCGTTAGTTTCCATGACGTTTCTAATCCATGTTAACTGTTTGACTATAGATGATTTACTTATACCCTGTATCATTTTTTTGAATATTGTAAAACTTTTCAAATTAAAATTAATCACATCAGAGAGAAAGGAAACCTAAATTTACTCACAGTATCCTTAGGTTGATATTATGATTGAACGTCTGCGTTTCGATCACCTCAATACCATTTCTGGAAAGATTTCTATTTGATAGAAACAGGAGGACGGGTTTAATAAACATGTATTAGTAGAAACAATGTATTTTGACAACTGTGATAAATTTCACTCATCAAATAACTAAAATGTTATAACGATATATTTTCTCTTTTTTGTTAAAGCCACAATCAGTCATTTCGTCCAAATTCAAAATGCCCACTTTGTCTCTAATTGCTAGTATTAGGTCATATCGACAATCTTATTACCGTTCTCGTTAATGTTCTTGAAAAACAGAAACTAAAACATTTTAAAGCCGTCTTGAAGATGCCATTTAAGACTGTTTCTAGACCTGAAAAGTCGGATCCCGACTTTTATTAGTAAACAATGCATAAAAATCGTCATTTCATGACAAATACGGCATGTTAACGTTTAGCCACTGATATACATGGGTCTTTACTACAAAAATTTCCAATACATCAGTTCAAAAATGGATTTTCAAATAGAGGGCGCGATTTGTTTACATTTTGAAGAAATTGTTGATAGTGGCATTAAACAAATTATGCTAATTAGGTACATATAACTAACACCGAATCACACTACTTCAAGTATGCGCGTCTTATGTAGTCATGTTTGGAGAGCAAATTCAATATATCGGCGGTTGTTCATGTTAACGTTTTACTTCTAACATTCGTCAAACCTTGAGAGCTCACACTCATAAATTAGGGCTGGCTGTTGCTGTTAGTTCACGAAGCATCAAGCATGTTACCCTCTAAGTGCACCGAAACTCGACGAAGATTTGAAGAAAAGCTCCCTCATTAATAATATACAGTGTGTCTCAAAAAGAATTGTGCTATGATTCTTATGGTTTGCGCATTCTTTGTGATCAATCAACCGTGATTTTTTTGTTGTCAGCGTATAGCCTTGTCCTGCAATAATTAGAACCTTTCATCAACAACTTAAGCAAATATCGGCAGTTATGCAAGATGATGCCGTTGTCATATAATACAGTGTCCGTGTGACTGAGTGTCCTACCACCCACCTGTCTATTGTGTTCTCCATTGAGTGCTGTATGCATCATTTGTTTCAGCACTGTACCCAAATGGCCTCGTCTACAAGGTCACAGTTTATTCCGTACACGTTGCTCTGGTAGCTAGGATCGACACTCTCTCATGGGGGACACTCAGTTTCTTTACACCGTTTCAACTTCTACCAATGGGTTTTTACAGAGTTAAGGAGTAGGGGAGAAAACTGGGGCTGAGCCTTCAGCCTATAGCTCTCTAACCATAAATTGTATAGAGCGCACCAACTAAAGTATACAATTTTAGAATCCTTGTGACCAGGCAAACAATTTTGTGTGCTTTCGTCTACAAAATGGAAGCATTCTATAATTAATGTCCATATGACCTTTCATGATCCCAATTTCACTGAAGCGACCCATGTACCACTTCATCTACCCCTTCAAAATGTCCATCGTGCATTTTTGTGTAAGCCATAGTGTGTACGGAATCTCTAGTATAAGCCTGTCCACCGTCTCCTTAGGTTGTAGTTGTTGCTACAACTTGAGGGGAAATGGCCCACTTATTTGCTGGTTTCTTCGAAAAATGTCTAAAATTTAAGCTAGTTTAGATAAAATTTGAAAAAAGTTTCATCTGGTGACGAGGTGTTCAATGAGCCCAAAAGGACAATGGGAGGGGGGGGGTGTAGGCCCACTTCTACGCAAAAATCTGCGCAAGCGGAGACCACTGGCCCTCCAAAATGTCCACTTCTTTCAATGTTCCACACCCCCAAATAAATTCTGCGTGTGTGCCTGTACGTTGCATCAGCTATAACAATGTTCCAATTTTGCTGAAAGGCATACTAAATAGTTTGTCTTGACGCAAGGACCCTCTGTGTATAGTTTATTCAATATACAATTTATAGTAAGAGAGCTGTTGACTGAAAGCTCAGCTTAAGTTTTCTCTCTTCACTCCTTAACTGCGTATTTCCCTTTGGCAGAATTTGAATCGGCATGAGCTTGCATAACTGACGATATTTGCATAAGTTGTTGATGGAAGTTTCCAATTTTTGCAAGATCAGAAGATAATTAGGCTATATGCTGACTACAAAAATCACGGTTGAGTGATATCAAAGAGGGTGCAAGTCATGAGAATCATAGCACAATTTTTTGAGACACACCGTAGATGTCAATCTAGACTACACCCCAGGAAACAGCATTGTCCTTACAGTATCAAGAGGAATTCCATTTGAGAAAGGCTAACATGTAAAGGTGGTGAAGACGACAACTCGTCTTTAAGTTCGGAAGGAACTTCAACTTTTACAACGTGTCTGAAAAACAAAACGAGAAAATGAAATGGACTGAGGATAGTAATAGTACGTAAAATAACTAATCACTAGAATATTTGATGCTTGTAAACTTGAATAATGAAATATAGACGAATTGTGTGTACACATACCCAAGGTGTAAGAGCACTCCCAAGGGTCAAACTGCATGGATGGTATTCTATCCTACAATATGCCATTGTTTGGCTCTAGTAACTTCTCGACTAATATAGCAAATAATTAACTTATTTTACCACGTAATAGACCCAGGAGAGGCTTTCAACAATATGCCGAAGTTTGGCTGCAAAAGCTCCTTGAGAAAAATATGTCAAAATGTTTACCTTTCTTTAGGGACCAAATCAATACTCAACCGGCGGGCATTTTCCGGTTCTGCTCGGTTCCAGGCGGTTCATTTAATCCGCTTAATCTTCTGAATCCTTTAATCCGATTAAGTAATTCAGCAAACTCAATGAATTAATTGAACCGCGTGGAACAGGGCAGAACCGGAAAACGCCCGCCAGTTGAATATTGAAATCGTCCCTTACATTTCCCTTCCTAAGGCACACCTCGAACACCTCTCCATGTAAATTGGAACAAACACATTTTGTTATGATAAAACGGATAGTTTGCCACCATTTTGAAATGCATATCCCCATATGAACATATTTTGTGATACAGGTACTGAACTATGATTTGTGCAAGATTCATACTATATATTTTAAATCCTTGGGATATGACCAAACTGTTGACATACATTCTTATATATTAGATATCGCTACTCACAGTTCTCTCAAGCTTCTTGAAAGACCTTTCGCTACTGATTTATCCCAAGACACTTCTACACATGAAACGTAAAGACCTGTGCAAACACATCCTTCCGGACACAGATTTCCTGAGAAAAAAAAAACCGGTATCAAACACTCTATAGATCTGCCCTAGTAATTACAACAAAAATTTAGGAACATTTCTCTCACCCAAAAAAGGTCCTACATGCAGTGATATATCAAATGAAACATATGATCAAATTTTGATATTTTCTAGTAAAACAAACGATACAATTTTAATTTGTTATTTTCAAGCTCTTCAAAAGAGAATAATAATATGTAATTACCACAGAATAGTTCATCATCCCCTCCTGGACATTGTTTAACTCCATCACATAGCTCTGACTCAGTAAGACAATTCTGATAGCCATGACATTTGTAATACCCAGGACATTCAAATATATCTGAAAAGAAGATACAGGGAACGATCATTTTCAAGGTGTAAGTTGTTAGTGTCATTTTCAATAAATGATTAAATAGGCCAATAAACTAAATTTAATTGACCCCATGCACAGCGGGTATAACCAAACCAATAGCTTGCCGCGTTATCTGAGCAGGACAGTACACAGTGCAATACGCCGATCCTGGGTTTCCTACCGGAATTAATTTTTTTACCAGAATCCCTATCCCACAATGCACCAACGATGTACGAGTAGATATGCATTCCATGCACTCCATGCACGCTCGCGGTTTAGTGCGCCTCCTTTACACTACGCGCATATTTTGTGGCACAAAAATGACAAGGCAATCAAAGAGTACTCATTACTGGTAACATTTATGTACAGCAAACGGTTTCCACACAGTTATGACAGAAAATGACCGTATGACACAAAACACCATAGAATATATATGCGCTATTTATTTTATCTACTCGTACATCGTTGGTGCATTGTGGGATAGGAATTTCGGTAAAAAATGATTTCCGGTAGGAAACCCAGGATCGGCGTATACTAAACACACTTGTCGTGTGATTAAATGAGACACTGCCAACAAACAGGAAGTCAATTTCCTTAGCAATAGTCGGCAAAATTGGGGAAAAGGGCGATAGAAATTTAAGAAAGTGTGAAAGTTTACAAAATTATCACATGTCTCTCATTATATTACTTCAAAATTGGTATTCTATGAAATTAAATATCACAAATAAAATACATCCAGCAGATATGTGTCTCTTTTCAGAGGTGCTGATCGGCCGAAAATCAAAACACACAAACTGCTTTATTTACTGACAATTTACAATGTGATCCTATTACTTCATTACTTCATAACAAAAAAAATCAACATTTACTTACTTTTCAAATTTTAGTAAGCTGTAAAATATTTGGGAGTATCTAAAGCAAATTTATGTTCCTCACCGCATGAGACCTCATCTTCTCCGTTGGGACAATCAAACCTCCCGTCACATCGAGAGTGGAGAGGGATACAATAAGAGCTGGGACATTTCAGTTCGTCACTATTACATGTAATATTTTCTGTTTCAAAGGAGAAAAGCAAGCAAGAGTTATTAATAGGAAATATTTTTCAAGAGGGGAAGTCATATAATAATTTGTTGAAATGTTTATTCTCATACCTTGAATCATATTAACGTACATATTCTTAGAAAGGAAGGGCATTTACATTTCAATATTTCTGACTTCTGGATACCTAAAATAAGGAAATGTCAAGAGTTTACCTAACATTTTGCACGGCTAGGTATTGTTTGGGTACCCATTCTTTCTTTCTTTACCTATAAAACTATAAATTTGACGACAGTAAGAGAAAAATTAGACCTATTTGAATGTCGTTTGGATATCTTGCCAATTTCAAATCAATCGTATTGCAGATATTCAAGATTATTTGATGAAAGATTACTGTAGGCATCGGTTACTTACCAGTGTTATTTATATATTAAAAAAATGAATCTGTAAATGCGTATTACCCACCGCAGTTTTCAAGATGTGAAGCGTCTCGACATCCAAGTAGAAAGCCATGCACATCCTTGTTATATATGCATCGAAATTCCTGTGCTGCGCATGCTCCATTTTTGCACATCATTTGACCAGACCCGCAGGTGAAATTTGACAAGTATATATCTAATGATAAAGATGTTTATACCCGAGTTAAATTGAATTCCCATTTTTTATTTAACATTGTTGTTAAAATATCATTATTATCGATGCAGTTATGGCAGTTGGCTTCTGCTACCACAACATGGTATTATTATTAATTTTGGGATACTAATGGTGATATAACTATGCCTTCCCTTGATGAAAACACAAACAATCAACGAAAGAACAACAATACAAGTTTCGATACTCTCTAATGGCTAAAGCAGTAGAGAAGCACCTGTGAAGGTATTCCAGAGTAGCTGTAGAGGTGGTGGTCTCCATGTGCATCTTTCAGTCCCCTGGGAGCCAACCTCAAAGAACTCTATGTTTCATACTGCTCGGAAAACATACCTGTTGTGCACCTAATGGCCTTAGCTACATCAATAACGCATCAAGGGGTACCCTTGGAGTAGAGGTAGTAACAAAAGGAACGTCTACCGTGATGAACGTCATTCCGATTAAAGAACGCGTCTGATTTGCTCATATATTTAGGGTTGCATTCCGAACTAGAGTAGAGGTAAAACTACATGCACAGAGAGAGGCTTTTTAGCTCAGATTTACACCTCGAGTAAAACATCTTGTTGTGTAAGTTCATAAACTGCTTATAAACAAACATCAAGTTTGTATTAACAGATTCTATTAACATTCAAGATAAATGTTATTGGTATATGTAATTCAGGTAATAGACCACGGGAATTGTGTTACAGTCTCGTGGCAGTTAATTTCGTTAAGGATCCTTAACTGATATGTAGACGAATTGGACGGGAATTAAATGCAAAAACCTTTTGGTAATCTTACCGCATTCCAACGATTCATCCTCCCAGTTTTTGCCAGAGCAATCCCGTTGCCCATCGCATTGCGCATGGGCAGGAAGCCAAGTGCCATCATAACACTGAAAGCCACCTTTTTTCACATCTGTGTGGAATTTGAGGTAAGTTTACAAAATGAAAAAAAAAACATTAAAAACACATTTATCTTAAAAATGGAAAACACCCAATCAGTATAAAGGTTACCAGCTAGTGTTGGGCAACACACTGGCAAACCTCTGACATAGGTCGTCTTCGACGGCCACATTTATTGGTAACATTTGTTTGAGTGTCAAGTGGCACGTATACTCACCGCACATATCTTCATCAGATCCGGATATACAATCGCTGATAAGATCGCATCTTGATGCTAAGTCAATACATTTGCCATCGGAACAGGTCCACTCATTACTGGAACATACTGGATAAGCTGTTTTTAATTTAAAAATGTTTTGTAGTGAATATCTTATCAATATTATCAATATCAATAAAATCATTCCCCCTTTTAGCTGCAATTACAATTGTATTATTTATTTCCGCATTTCAAAACAAGTTATACGTTTGTAAGAAAATTTGAAGATATTCCATATTTCCTTCATTACTTCTTTTGACTATATAAAAAGATGACATGAATCTATCGAGGTGTAACGTTCACCGGGTATAAAAATCGAGTTACAAGATTTTAAAACAAATATGAAAGATGGCGAGTTGTGTAAAAACGGTGCAAATCATAACACAAGTGATACAATTACAATAATATACCACACGATTCTTCATCTGAATTATCCCGGCAATGAGCTTCAAAATCACACACAAAAGATATGGGAATGCATTCTCTACTGCGTAGGCATTGGAATTCTGCAACTCTGCAGTCTCCTCGTATTACCCATGTTGAAGGTGCTTCCGAATTGGCTGATAAATTCAAATAATGATAAATAAAATAAATAATAAAACTTTAGCATGGTATTTAGTATCAGCTTTAATGATTTTTATTTAAAATTTTAAAGAAAAATACAAACTGCTGAAAAGGCTTATTGTCCTACTATTGTATACAAATGTTTAAGGGCGTTCATACTCACATTGCTGGCACAGAAGTTGTGGAAGACAACCAGGTGGGCCATCGCATGCATAAATGTTGTGCATACATTCGCCATTTGTACAAACCGCCATGTTTGTTGGGCATTGACCTACAAGTAGGGTGTGATCAACACAGAATAACGTCTCAAACGGTTGATTAAAGCAATATGAGGCAACACGATTTGTAGCGCAAAATGAATAGGATTTGCTGAATAAATTCAGTATTAGATCACAATTAAATATGTGGTGTTAATTCTCTCATGATTCTTGATCGATCATGGTTCGAAAACCAATTTGCCATTTTGTAGGTACGTACAAAATGACTATTTCATAATTCGTGTCCGAAACCTCAAGTATCAGTTGACGAAACGACTGAATTGTCTGGCAAAGCCCAATAAGGCGGCTGAGCCACGCCCTCCTTGTCCCATGGAGGACAAAGACACACAAAAGGACAACGCCGGATAAGGAGAGAAGGAGGCTCTTAATAAGCATCATATATAGTTATATTTCACCATAAATTTTGAGTCGGTGTTTTACAACCACTTTTACCCGTGTACGCAAAGTGTCTTTTATCGCCAAAATAAACTTGTATAGAGAAAAAAATAAGGAACGTCTGAGGAATTTCAAGGGAATGCTATCTGGAAAAGCAAAGCTTCGAGCACATACCGCCATTTGAATTACCTTTTATGAATTAAATGGAGAAACAAGAAGATATTCCATAGCAGATCTTTGTTACAGACCTTTTGTCCTTCATAAGCTTCAAAGACCTGTATTATATCCCTAACGTCCTTTTCGGAAAAATGACTACCAACCTGACGATTAACTCAAAAAAGGGAGGTAGCGTTATTTTTCTTGTTAGATCTAGGGGCAATTTCCAACAAAAACACGGCAGGAATCCTCTCGGTGATTTTTGAAAAGTGCAATAAAATGCAGTTAAGGGAATTAATGGATATATAACAGTCTTCTCACCAAGAAGACTATGAAAGATAACACAACTCATGGCTCAGACAAGTTACTAGGATTGACCGCGCTATTTTTGTCATGAGCAGGTCAACGCTATATGGTATGGTATGCATGTAATTGGAGGTTGTTGTTTTAGCAATTCCATATAGTTTTCATAGCTCAATGATTTTGTTGATATATTAACAAGTAATATTTTTTATTCCAAAACCGGAGCTGAAGAATTGACTCCACTGTTGACAGTTATTTCAGATTTTTTGTATGTTTGAATAACGGACACGGACGTGTTCGTATCTATATCACGGGGACACCTATGGCGGACCCACATCAAAACGCCTAAATCGCTTTGTGTCTGTATTGCTGTAATCTATTTTGATTTGTTTTATTGAGATGATATATTGACCTAACAGCTATAGTCTGTCCGGCGACGTCCTTTCTTTGTAAATTAACGGAAACTTATGATTAAATATCCGGTTATTATTTGCATATACAGGGTTCCCAAAAGATAAGTCCCCCCCCCCTAAAATTCGAGGACATTTCGTTGCATAACTTCACTTAGAACTGGTTGTTTAGAAAATTTTTAAAAGTTTTCAAGAGAGGAAACATTTGGCTCTGCCACAAAAGTCGTTGCTTTTCAAAAACACTTTTGGCATCAACACACATTCCCTTTTTCCAAAAATGATGTTGTCAGAAAAAGTGGCACTTTACCGTATTCAAAGGACTGAAGAAATTATCAATTTACAACAACGATTTCATTTTCTTTTCTTTATATGCATTGCGGTCTGAAATAAATAAGCTTAAAACATTAACGCATAGGCAAACAAATAAACAAACAAGACAAATATGCAGTCAAAAAATAATGAGATGAGATTTGTGTAAGCAACACCAGGTGAAATGTGAAGCAGATCGACACATAAAGGAGAACGCTACTCTGGCTCAACGTGGTGGAATTATCCAGCGAGCATGGAACCACATTCATCAACAGAACATCAGCAGATTGGTAAACATCATGTGTAAACACTACATTGATGTCATCAGTGCAGATGACGGAAACGGTGACTGTTGAGTCTCACCCTGAATGGCAAAACAGTTAAGCTTATTTTGATTTGAAACAGGCATTTCAAACATTACCTCTTTCATTCATAAAAAAAGAGCAATATGCAAAGAAAAATGACTTTATTTGATACTGATGAATGTAAAGCTTACATCCCTTTGTTTGTTTTCCTGCATATTTGTCTTGTTTGTTTATTTTTTTGCCTATGAAACAATGTTTGAAGCTTATTTACTTCAGACTGCAATAAAGAAAGGAAACGAAGTCATTGTTGCAAATGGATAATTTCTCGACTTTAGACCTTTGAATACGGTAAAGTGCCACTTTTTCTGACAACATCTTTTTTTGGAAAAAGCGAGTGTGTGTTGATACCAAAGGTGTGTTTTTGAAAAGCAACGACTTTTGTTGCAGAGCCAAATGTTTCCTCTCTGTAAACTTTTTAAAATTTTCTAAACATCCAGTTCTAAGTGAAGTTATGCAACCAAATGTCCTCGAATTTTAGGGGGGAACTTATCTTTTGGGAACCCCTTATTTCATACATAATACAAAACATTGTATAGTGTTTATATTAACCACACTTATTTTGCAGTATCGTTAACATACCTGATTTTGAGATTTCTTTTAATCCATTCTCTTTCAGTGGAAACACTGAAACTAAAAAAAAAAAACCTGTATTGTGAGGACCATCTAAATTACCAATCAGTGAACAGTGAAACCACTTTAAGGTTAGTATACTAAGTGCGCACGAGAGATTGTCTGGAACCAAGACTTTTTCTAGACTTTTGGAGTTAAAAAGCGAAATAATTTTCGACTGTAATGGTTTGTATATGTCTGACCTTTAATGGCGCATCTAATGGCAAAACAAAATGAAATCTGCCGCTTCATTTTCGAAGTAATTACATAACAATCATGATAACTAGTTATAGCTGTTTTAATATTTGAGATGTTTGGTAAAAAATATGAAAAATGAATATAAACCAAAATAACCCAGACCAAGTCACTTTTCATAAATGCCAGCCGGAGAGAAATTTAAAAAGTAGAATATACTGAATAATATTAACAATATTAAAAGCTCTGGAATTTCGGGTTGAAAAAGCAACCCAATATCCAGAAGTGGCCCCTCTACTAATTGGTATTCTGTTGGTCATTTAAGTATTTTTTTTTAATTTAAAATAATTATAACAATTATTGTTATGTAATTGAAGGATTTCGGATTCAGCTTATTTTAAATCTAGTTCAGATAACGTTTTGTTGGACACAAAAGCGCTTACCATTGGCGGGCCTCATACAAATGTATTGACTAGCTTCGTTATGAGAGACACAAGGCACATCATGCCAGTGGTTTGTTGAGTGCACGTTGGCTAAGTCAATGAGAACACAGGATTCTAGTCTACCGCCATCTGGTTGGCGCTCAGCCCATCTACCTTCACTAGGAAAACAATAATAGCAAATGAAATAATTAAAAGGGAGACAAAAAGACAAAAACGTTTATTTTAAAGGTATGCCTAGCCACAAAGAAAACTGCAATGGCATCCGGGATGGCACCCGGTTCCATTAGCTCTCTGTGTGTCTATAGCTGTTACTCTCTGTCTCATAGCTGTCACATATCATTTGGGATACTCTAACGGAATAAAGCCCAACTCCACCCATTTCTGCACTGTTTGTTGGATCTTGTCCCGCATATGAATAATTTGGAAGGATATTCATTGCGTGTTCAATTTTATGAGCTGACTGATACCTTTGGCATCACTCTTTTGAATCTCTGAATTTCAACCCAATCTATTGAAATAGTGTGTGATGTCATTTACTATTTCTTTAACAGTTTCATTGGGTTTTTCGCTCTCTGGGTATTTAAAACTACCCAGTATAGAATAGTTTACACTGCGCGTCACGTGTAGGCTGAGTAGTGACAAATGTCACGTTATTGACCGTAGAGTACCTACCTTTTTGGTGTGATCCAATCAGTGAATGTTAAAGGTCTTCCATCTACCCATCTATGCAGCCATTCATCTTTTGGTAATCTTAATCCTGTAAATTATAAAGATGTTCATAATGCATGTATCTGAACTGGTATGTTGTAAGGAGCTGGGATTCCCCGAGACCTAGCTTGCGTGTTATTAAACATATGCGGAATAAACCGCGGGACGAGTAATTTGATACACGCACGAGACATTTGAATTGGAGAGAACTTCTTCTGCCATACCGAGCGAACATTGGCGAGCGAATGTCGTGAGAGGATTTCTCTCGACTGAGGACAATTCTATGGGAATGTCGCCTAAATACAAAAAAAAACTTTCAGAAAGTTTACCTATATACGTCTTCAATATTGGTCTGAGGTACTTATCCAGGCTGCTGATCATCAACCAATGAATGAATTCCATGTCTTCACTGTCCCGGATGCTTACAAGGTGAGAATTCTCTCGCAAACATCTCTCTTCGGCAGTAATCCCATTGAGATATCCAATTGAATCCATAATACTGTAACAATTGCCCCTAAAATAAGTCCAGTTGCCCGGGCATGCATTATCTGAAACGGTGAGGGAAGGACTTGTGTTTATAAAATGTATAACTCGAATGTATTGTAATTTCAGTTAAGTAGAGTCACACTCTATAAGCAAATATTGAGGAATAACGCGTTCATGTAGATCAACACTACGAGTTAACCCATTAATACGCCAGTGTTTAGTATTGAACCTCTTGTTTACTAGGTGAACATTTGCAAATGAGATGATTAATATCTGTTTCTCATATTATGATTCACAAGAATCGAAAAAATCTGTGCCGTTTTATTTTGCAAACTCGGAATTTCTGTAACAGAATGAATTAGAATTTGGCAACATTTTCTGATTTTGGCTTATTTTTTATGAAAATGAAGCTATTATTACATAGTGAAATTCATAAAAATTTAAATTAATATTTTTACAATTTGACCTCGCATGACTTTTGACCTTAGTCCATGACTTTGAACATAAAATTGTGCAAACTGGCCCGATTTGAAGAAAACCCAGCCCATAGAAAACATTAGGCGCTTACAACGCCGCCATACGGCCAAATATTGCAAGCCAATGCAGACCTAGTTTGATACGTTCGAGCAGCTTTGCTTCCAATCTCGTTTAGATATACTTGTCTCAGCTTTTGATTTCTCCTTACCAGATGTTTCGACTTTTTCCGGTTGATATTGTCTCCTTCTCTGACTATATTCAGCAAGAAAACCAGCTCCAGGCTCTTCTGCTCCAGATGCAAGTTTAATGAATAGATGATTAAATGCACTTATAATCGTAGGAGGCGGTGGCCAAAAGTACAAAAATTATCTATTTTAGTATCACCACTTTCGACATCACCGTTATATATATGCACGGAACTTGTATCACAGCTTCCCAAAGATGGAATATCAAATTCTAGGATTGACAATAAAATGAATGTTCCAGAATCGGTGATGATGTTCCACGTACAGGTAGTCCTTTGAGGGTAGGAATACGGAAAATTCAACGAAGATATACGGGCTTCGCGATAGGTACAAATTCTTGTAAAATCGCACGAAGCAACGTGATCTACTTCGCAGTTTTTCATCTCTGAACCAATAAACAATGAACGTTTTAATGAGAACCGTAATTTTTCAATTTAAATATAACAAGTTCCCAGAACTAATAGAGATTTAAACAACTGTTCATAAACAAATAATGAAAATCCAGCTTCAAATGTTATGGATTTAACAGTGAAATCATTGACTTTGTTCGTGTGCAGTCTTTCTTTCAGGAGCAGAAGAAAACGTGCATAATTATCTCTAAGCATTGCCTACCAGTGGGCACAGATCAACGTTTCAACGTTGAAATGACGTTGAAACACGTTGAGTTGTCAAATCAACGTTGTTTCGACGTCATTTCAACGTTGAAATTTGATCTGTTGCCACGGGTAAGTCACTACTTTGACAGAAAGTGAGATCAAGATACATGTGGTTTTGTTACGCACTGTACACGTATTAATAATAATAATAATGATATCTTACAGATTTCAGCCTTCATAGGTTAATTTTTCTGAACTGCTTTGCTGTATCTTTACCAAAGTTGAAAACCCTACCAGTAATCATCTTATACACTTGATTTTTTAAGGCTCATATTGCAAAGACAAGAATATTGCATCTTAATCGCGTGGGTTCATACTTCATCGGAAGACGTCTGTCGGACCCAATTCACATAGCAGGAACCTGTTATAACTGGCAGATGCTATTCAGCAGGTACCTGTTATAACTGACTCAATGTATACACTGCATACAGTGCTATACAGCAGGTACCAGTGGAACGGGTTACTGTTCCTTAACGTATTGTACACGCGTATATCCAACCCTGGATTTAGTAATGTTTCCCCTTACTCTAAAATAATATTGAAATACATTTCAATACATTTATACATGTTTGGATTCGAACCTGTGATACCTGCATTATAAATCGATGCTCTTATCCACTACACTAGCGAGGTAGGATGTGGGAGGAGATTGATTTTAATCCTACATAAGCTTCACGGAATAAAGCAATAATACTATTATGATATGATATCACTGTATGCAGTTTATACATTGAGTCAGTTATAACAGGTACCTGCTGAATAGCAATAGCATTTACCAGTTATAACAGGTTCCTGCTTTGTGAATTGGGTGGACCGTCGACACTAGCCTGTTGAACATGTTTTTCACGCAACGCGTAAATTTCATGCATATGACGTGCAAAGCATGTTCAAAAGGCTAGCCTTTTGGGTTGTACTAGTGAGTTAACGCTTCACCCTATATTCACTTATAATATGAAAACACTGAAAACTTGATTAATTACCAAGTAAGATCAGGCTCATTGTTCTGAAAATGATCAAAATCAAGGCAACGATTTACCATGTAAACACGTTTCCAATTAAAATAAGCCAGAAAATCGGCAAAGATTCGCAATGTCCCGAATCTTTACATCCGAATATTCAACTTTGAGATGGTGTCGAGTTACAAGCTATCACTGAGGAAAGATCAAGACCTTCTTTGATGGTTGCATAAACACATTACCTGACGCGCAGCCAATGATTTCCATGCGAAGACACGGTACATTGTGCCACGAAGTAGGATGCAAAGACAGAATCGACGTTTCTACTTCGGGTGCCAGTGCGTTTCTCAATAAGGTTATACTGTCTTGGTTGCCAGCATGAATCTACATAGGAAATATTGTATGGCAGCTTGATTATTACAAACTATTAAGCAAATGCCAGAACACACAATAGCAACATTTTCTGTTTTCCAAAATATACATATAGACGATCCTATAAAATATGTTTGATGTAAACTCAACGGAGTGATCGAGCAAGAAAATATGTAAACTCTCTACCTTAAAGCGGCACTGGCACATTTTCACAAAATATGAAATTTCTTAAATTTGCTCTCAAATGATAGTCTAGGCCATTGGAAGAACAGAGATATATTTTAGACATAAAATAACATACCCCAAAACAGATAGGGACATTGATATGAGGATAAAGACATCCAGGTAATTTGTAGGCCAACTTTTAAGTTTTCCATAACTTTAATCAACAAATGTGTATATTACATGAATATTTTTGACTCGTACTCACTGATATTAAAACCACAAAGGTTATAGACCGGTCAAACAGTGCATAGCGTGAGAAACATGCATACGGAGTGCGTGTTCTTGTGTTAAACGCCATTTTCGTCGTCTGCTGAATTTAGCGTCGCCGGCGACGTTAAATTATAAAATCGTGCTGTTTACCCATAAGGAAGCTGATTTGGTCTTAATCATTTCGGGTGAGGGTTTTTGTATATAAAAGCTTTACAACCATGCAAAAATATCGATTTTGAAAAATCTTGAGGGCGCACTATTTTTCAAATGTGCCAGTGTCTCTTTAACACTTAAGTGCATAAGGTCATTTGCACTCCTGTTGGAGCTTAAGGGGATCCAAATGGACCCCCTCAGAAAACTACTTTGCCAGTGGGATTTTTACCAAAACCTTGGCCATTGATGAGGTATATCAACACGACCACATAACAGGGAGTAAAATGAAAATCGGTTATATAGATTCAAAATGACTGTCCAAAAATCGATGTGCAGCAATTTCTCCTACCCTAAAATGAAAAAAAATCACTTTCCCAAAGGACTTTTTCCATAAAGTTTAGCTCATAATAGTATGACATAAACACAATTACACTGCTGAAATAAAAATCAGAAAATTTACTCCAGTAGGATTTAAGGGGCAAAGCAAATTTTGAATAGCGGAATCAAAATGCTTATTTATGCTAATGAAAACGCCATGGCCAATTTGATTTTTTCCCACCAAAATACATAACATCTTGGGCAAAATAATTAAAAAAATATGACGCGCGAAAAACGAAATCCTGGGTCCACGTCTCATGCACTCTTATGCATAAGGTGTTAAAAAACTGGGGTCAGTTAGATAAGACGCATGAGGTGTTATTACACGTGGAATGCCTGGACATCCACCTGGTCAATACCTACTAAGTGGTGATAGTAGGTATTGACCTTCATTATGATTTGTGGTCATGCTGTATACTTTTTGACCAATACCGTCATAAGCAATTATAGCAAAGTATACATAATTATATGTGCATTCTTGTGATTAGGTGAACAATTTTGGCAGAGCTTTAACTTAAAACCGTAAAAGTGTTATGATCGGTGAGGAATTGCCAGAAGATAGGAAAAAAGATTACGCATGTCTTAGTGATTAATTTCTCATAGCAGGAAAACCCTTTGTAGTTTCAAATCCTGGGTATTGTACGTAGAGTAGGATAATATTTTCTCGTTTAGTTCTATTGCAATATTTTTAATCTATAACTGGAACATGTACATACCCTGCAATCTCCCAATGAAAACCCCCCAAAGAAAACGTCATTTTCTCCATCCATGTAAGAGAGGCAGTAGTGTGTTACCCAAGACTGTTGATTGCCACACCCTTGAGTGACAATAGCGCGTATGCTGTAGATTTGCTCCATTGCCAATCGAATCCAGGGGTTTTGATCATTGTCGTTCGGAATCCAACCGGTTCCTTGAACACCCACTTTAGGTATTAGGCTCAGTCGGGCTGTATTTACAGAATGAATGGCACTAAGATCACTTGACGAAGTCATCCTCACATCAGTTACGGCACCAGAGGCTATCCCAAGCGAATAATCACAGTCTGTGAGAATATCATAGTTTACAGAACGTTTGGTGGTAATACTATAGAAGCAGTGTGTGTTCCTTAAGTGCTTATCCCCAAAAAAAAAACCGACTGAATTCTGTTTAAGACTTTCAAAAGAACAATATGCACGTGATATGAATAAATGATTTAAAATAGCCCGTTAAATATAGGTCTCACATTGAGCAGCAACACAAGTTGCGGGAATATTTGAACGCCTAGTTCTATATTTAAAATATTATTGACTTCAATACTACTTTTGATTTTTAAATATTGCTAATTTACATTAAATCGCCTTTTATGACATTTACGACAATGACTGTTTGTATCTTATTTGTTACAAATATTTGTCAATTATTTGCACTTCAACCACTAATTTCTTAATATTTTTCAGTATCAATAATAAACTCTTCCGGATGTTTTTTTCTCTCGCAAAAAATCATTTTGTCTAATTTTTATCCTTTGGAAAAAAGGTCTTGAAGGTACTTGTGTACAAAGATCGATGATATCTGATTCCAAAAACCGATTATTGTGTTATCTTGTTTAGGCATGGTCACAAAACACGAAAATGAATGATCAAACGTGCAAGAAAACAATGAATTAAGTAATGCATATATGTAAAGAAAGAATGAAAATGGAATGAATTGTCGTTTAAATGTATACGTGATTTGATATTCTGGAATTTCAATTTCTCTGCGACGCATTATTTTTTTCTATATCATGTTCCTATCTTACTCATCGGCTTGATTAACAAAGAATGTTTGATTTTTACCATTCTCGATACATCCCAGAATTTCTATATTGCAACCAATCTTCATTCGTTGCGCCAATGTCTTTGATGCTACAACAGGGTGAATTCGAATATTCTTTGCCTTAATTTGATAGTATAACGGCAGAAATCTTCGACAAGGATGTCTACTCGAAAACACGGTCACATCAAAAGTATCCCATGCATCTGTGTAACAGTCTAGGTCTCCACACTGAAAGAAATAATTGTTTGTTAATAGGAATAAGAAAGACATTCGAATACTACAAACATGCACCGCAGTATTACAAGAGTGTAACTGTCATTTTGGTCATTGGGAGATATTGGCCTTTAAAGTCTAGAAAAAAAGAAGGAATTTTTACCGTAGGTGACAAATTGTAGGTGTCATAAAAACAGAAACAAATGATATATCATTTTAGAGGTTAACCCTCGTCCAACCAAGGGTTTTTCTACAACATTTATGACCAGGGGGGTTACTACCCATTTTTCGTAATTAAGGGACAAACATCGGTTTGTTTGGTATCAGTGTGTAGCTACATATGTACTTTCTTCAAATAAAGTACAAACATATCAAGTTTTAACATTATGACGTCATAGTGACGTCATAACTGAAAGTTTATTTATAAAATTATTTGTAAGCAAATCTCCAAAATCAAGGGGTTTTCGACTGTTTTCGCCATTCATGCAAGCAAAATTGGTATTTATTTGGCAATGATGGGTGCCAAAGTAAGCATACACATGTTATTACTCTAAAATAAGAAAAATACAAATATTGCCAGTATTATCTTAAAGTAGCATCATAAGTAACATAAGTACCATTTTTTGGCATGTTACACAGTAAAGTATAGGAAGGCGACAACCACCCCGTACCTTCCGACTTTGACGGGACACCCTGACCTCCCTCCATTTTTTTTGGCTAAATTACCGCGTGAAGGATGAACTTACAATTACATAAAAGCCTTAGATCATATTCGTTTGCGTGCTTGTGCGACAGGGAATTATCCGTTAGGCCCAGGAAATTTTTTTATTACACAAGAAGTTGTATATTCATTCTAGAGATTTGTCTGTTTAAGCATAAACAATACAATTGTCGGTTTTCATGAGCGTATTAGTGGTGTTTTTTGTCTTTAGTAAGATATTAATCTATACCGAATATTATAAAACAATGGATCATAATGAAATTGAATAATATCTTGTACATGAACTACCATTATAAAATACTACATACTCTGACAATCAAAAGTATACTGTTTGTCTAATCAATATGCATATTCATTCCGAAAGATAATTCTTACTTTTAACTCAACAAATAATGGAAACAACTCTATTAAAAACATCCTACCTTTTGATTTTGAGTAAAATAGCGATAAGGTTTCCATTCAAGATTGTCATCACTGTAAGTAATGAAAAAGGCGTCCGTCCAAATCCAGCCTATTTCTCTATTTAATAGGCTATCGATAATTATCCCGGTCACAATCATTCGATGAACAAATGAGACTTGAATCCAAGGGTTAGAATCCTTTGGGTCTGGCATCCAGTTGCTTTCGTTTAATAGGCGCACAAACTGGGGCAAATGGTGGGCGTCAGAGTGACTGGATGCCGAGATCTGACTGTCGTGAATCTCCTTGCTCGTCATTCCAATGGGCATAGTACAACCACCTTCAGGAAGAATAATGTTCATGCAAAAAATATAAGTTGATCAGAACTATGCCACGTGTAAAGAAACCGGCGATAAGATGTTGTCACGTCTAGCTGTTTGCATATTTCTTTTATTATTATTATTATGAAGAAGAAGAAGAGGGAAAAGAAGAAGATAAAAAGAAGAAAATAAAGAAAATAAAAAAGACAATGTGAGGGTTACTCTACTGCTTTAATTAATTTTGAATGAACAAGGAGATATTTAGATAGATGTTGCTTTAATTAATTGTTTTCGCTCTGTTTGTTTAATTTTGTTTTCGATATCGATTTAATAATTTATTCTACGAAATTTCAGAATGATATAGAGTACGAACCCTGGAATTTATACAGCAGAATGATATTTGGTGTTGCTGTTTGATTTTTTATTCTGTTTTTATTGTGTTTCGTTCTGTTTTTCTGTTTTCTAATTAATTCATTTTGATAGGTAATGAACATATTTTTTCTGCGAAACATGCTTTACGAGTAGTATAAAGAAGACGAGAAAGTAGGGAAGAACAAAAGAAGAAAAGTGACACAGAATCCATAATTACCTTTTATGGATTTCTGTATGACATCTGATTCACCTGTATAATTTCAATCGAGAAAATCATGGTAATGAGAGTAGAATTGCAAACCTTAACCGATTACATGGGCTTGAATAATAAAGCAGCACATAACAGGTTATAAGTGACTCATTTGTCCTACTGTTCTCGAATTAAACAAAATTGTTAGCCTTATTTTTATATCTTATGTCAATTAACAAGTTCAGCCTATAATTTGCTTGTCTGATACAAACACCAGCACAATATGTTTCAAAAGGTAGTGTAATTACAAATAAACTATAGAATTTTGAGTAATTAACAAAAACATCGTGTTAAAATAAGAAACACATGTTATATTCAAACCTTGAAGAATTAATAATTAAAGCGGCACTGGCACATTTTCACAAAATATTAAATTTCTTCAATTTGCTCTCAAATGATAGTCTAGGCCATTGGAAGAACAGAGAATATATTTTACCATAAAATATAACCCCCGCCCCCCCCCAAAAGATAGGGACAGTGATATGGGGATAAAGACAATCCACGTAATTTGTAGGCCAACTTTTAAGTTTTGCATAACTTTAATCACCAAATGTGTATATTACATGACTATTTTTGACCACAAAGACCGATCAACCACAAAGACCGATCAAACAGTGTGCATAGCGTGGGAAACATGCATACGGCGTGCGTGTTCTTGTGTTAAACGCCATATTCGTCGTCTGCTGAATTTAACGTCGCCGACGACGTTAAATTATTAAATCGTTTTGTTTACCCATAAGGAAGCTGATTTAGTCTTAATCATTTCGGGTGAGGGCTTTTGTATATAAAAGCCTTACAACCATGCAAAAATATCGATTTTGAAAAATCTTGAGGGCGCACTATTTTTTCAAATGTGCCAGTGTCTCTTTAAGGTTAAAACCAACCTTGCTGAAGTAACAAGATCTCTTCTAATCCTCCTGCAAATTATTCAGAGTAAACAAATCTATAATTAAGGAGTACATCATATGTTAAACAACATTTACGACTAAGTCAGCAATACGATTACAATAAAAAAAACCGCAGGAAATGAAATTCGTACAAAATATTAATATTTTGCAGGTTAAAAATCAGCAATATTATAAAAAATAATATCTTGCTGGTTGTTTAATCGTACATAGTAGTTCAAATAACAAATATGCTGTACTAATTAAAAACGAAACAAAACTCCCGCATCAGGATTTACCAAAATAACTGATGCTCTTTGGAGAATTTACAGTGCTAAATCTCTCAATCTGAAAGTATATTGGATTTGGAGACAATTTAATGGAGATAGTGCAGTTGGGGGAATGTAAAACAAATTTGGCAAATTACTGATTTCATTGGTGTCACAAATATTTTCTTTAAGGTGCAAAAAGATATTTCACATGACACGTGTCCTTTATTATGCGACCATTCTGATATTTGCACTGATGTAAAACCTTCTATCCAAACTATCTCCATCTGAAAGGATTAAGCTAAGGATTTTTCTCTGGTACAAAATTTTTAAATTTCTCATTTCCCATTGAATCAAATAGGGAATTCAGCCTATATTTTATATTGAAAGGTAAGAATATAAAAATCACATTTTATTTTCAGTTTTCAGACCATTTTGTAGCCAAAAGCGTCGAAAAATGTTGTGGGTGTCCATCTATATTGAGTCAACTCCATATGGACAGGAAAAAGGAAGGAAGGAAATACTGGGGAGCCTCCCTGAACTGAAATCTCTGTTGCCACCTTTAAAACTGATTACAACATTAATAGCCAAATCATAATTGCGTTCACACACTATTATGTTTGAATTTGAATGTGAACAAATAAATTGTATAATGAGGGGTTTAAACGGAAAAAAAGGTTTCTTAGAGGCGAGAACGTATAATACATCCAACCTTAGATTTTAAATATCTCAATACGGTATGTCATACAAGATAAAAACATTGCACCATATTTTACGTGTCGAATCTTCTAAATCGATATTACCAGTTAAATTCTTCTTGCAAAAAAATCCCCAGTGTACGTTACACCGAGCATCGATCCATTCACCCGTAGGTACCATTGCTGTACAATCTTCACCAGGGGGCGTATCATTAGGTTGATCGGGTCTCCAATTCTTATAATCAGACTGAAAAAGGATAAGGGATGTTACTTATCAGATATCAAACTACATAATTGTTTCGACAGTCTTGAGATTTCTAAAAATTGTAAGTAAAAAAAATCAACCCTTTGACTAATTTAAACCTGAAAACCGCAAAAACACACTCATTGGATGGGTCATAATTTTGAACCCGATCGTCTGATGCTGATGATTTAATATATAAAGACATTTTGAGAATTTTGTTAGCTAACTTGTAATACCCTTGTTATTGAAGACTGTAACTTGTTCAAGATTGACAATGGTTTATGCTCCAAGGAGAAAGTGCTATTGTCTGTTCAATAAACCTAGATGTCTGACTTTTATTGATTATTTAAAAAAATACGCACGTTCGAAATAAATCACGAAAAGAAAGTTGTTGGGTATCTTTGGACCTAAGACGTTTTTTTACATGAAAAAAAGAATGGGACAATTTAAACCTTCAAATCTATTGAAATCTGGGTATTTTAACCTCGTTTTGCAAATGACGAATAAATGTCTGGTACCATTAGTAATAACGGTTTGTGGAAGGTTCCATTGACTCCACTTTGTAGGTAGTAAAAGTTGTTGTCGGAGGAGATGATTTACGATCGATATTGTCCGCCACTGGTATGAAATGATAATGCCAACTTTGTTCAACAGGATCAAATCCGAACCGTTGTTATTTGCACCGAATTTTTGCAATACAAACGAGATGATATCCAAGGTTCCACACAGCATTAACTTGAATAGACGGTATTACATGAGAGCTTCGTGATTCTTTGTTTCATAACCAATTGAATAAAACAGACAGGACATCTATTAAAGTATCAATATTTCAACGATGCGTTTTTAATTATTGTTCGTAACATGCTTTTTAAGCGCCCCCAATTCGTGAATGGGTCTGTCATCAAAGTTTCAGAGTCAAAAGTCAATATTCACCTGGTCCTAGTTTGTTGTCGTTTGCTAATAAAATTGCGAATAAAAATCCAAAGAAGTTGGAACCCAATGATCTTGTTGGGTCCAATGATGAATAACAACTTTTCTTTCATGATATTTTTCGAAAACGTATATTTTTGGAAATAATTAATAAAAACCGGACATCTAATTTAATTGAACAGAAAGTAGGCGTAACCAAACACACTGCCCGCTATCGGGTAATTGCCTTCGATCAATTGCAGAGTGCCCACGGTAATTGAATTTCAATATAAAATATGTGGGTGAAAAGATTTGGATAAGGTAAGTAAATGCAGTTGTCTAAAGATCAAACAATTAATTGTGGTTGGATGTTCAAATGTTGTCATTAATACCGCAACAAAATTATACCAATGCATGCATGCCCAGATTGGTAAGGGAAAATTCTACACATTATATTACTAATATTCCATTGCGTTCGTTGTGTTCGTTGTGTAAACCATTGCACTCGATATGTTCACTTGCGTAACCTTTTCAACCGCATCATTGTTTCATGAATCATTCTAAATCTTAGACGATTACAGTTTTGATAGCAAACAAGATATTACAATGTAGCTAATAAAATTGCACAATGTTCTATTTAAATGATACCATCTTGACGTCAATCGATAAATGACGTCAATCAATCAATCTTTCATCCGCTGAATCGTTATCCATGCATTCATTCATTTCTTTATTCGTTTATCATACATTCACTAATTTATTCGCTCATCCACTCAGTTACTTGTCCATTAATTATTTATCGTAAAATTGGAAAAAACAATATTTCCGTAACTGCACGACGTGCTGATGATTTGTTGAAAACACGGGCAAGCAAATGATTTGAGAAAGTTCTTCTATATATTAGAAATGATTAAAAGGCGCTTGTTCCAATTTATGCCTGTTATGTTCTATACTTGATATGAGAGCCTGGCACTTGGACATACGCCCCACCGAGTACCGTGGGAAACAAACTTGCAGTTTTGATGGTAGAAGCAAAAATGCATATTGCAAAGCCTATTCAATACTGTGCGAAAATTAATGGTTAACCATAAATACGGCGGTTTTTTGTTTATATCTTGAGAATAAAATGGATTTGAGGGCTTAAATTTTCAAATACAACCTTTCATCTCATATCAAAATCGATACTACTTCCGGGTAAATCGGGGGGGGGGGCACGAGCTGGAAAGATCATTCACATGATGAAATGTGAAGAAATTCCTGTTTTGATGAGGAAGTTTTGTCGCCGATGCCTCTGCGAGGAATGTCCACTTGTTTGCTAGTCTCATTTATTATGGCGAAACCATGATAACTAATTTCGATAGCGTCACATTTTTGACAAATTATTTCGATTACTTAAATCTTTAAAGATTGCAACATAGGTAATTTCTATCCATATTATCACTGTGTGTGCCAATTTAACATTGTTAGGCTATGTTTATGAATGCCTCTGTAATAAACAAAATACGCCAACGGGTTTTGTTTTGCCTACCATGTTTAGAACAAGTAAAAAATAGTTTTGACTTACATCCAAGACCTGGTACAAGATGGGTATAATATTTCTCATACTCCCCATAATCGTCACCTCAAAACTTTGCACTTCATTTGGATTGTTGATTTAATATAACACAATGATATAATCGATTGTCCGGAGTAAACCCCTTATTTTACAAAATGAGGTTTGCTGGAGACAACCGGTGAAGTAATTATAGTCCGATTTACTCACGTCGGGCGACCAATGGTATTAAAGAATCGGGCATTCGATTGTGCAGTTGACTCTTTACGCAACATTAGTTTCCACGCTTTATTGCGTGTCGTATATGGGGCCCCGGTGTGAGTCCGACGGACTATAATTACTTTCACATGTGTTTTCATTGTGATTTCAATTTCCTTAACCATGTAAACCCTGGTTTGTCAGTAGTTTTGATCTGCAGAGCTCTGCATTAAATTATTCCTGGTATTGACAATGTGTGAGGAGAAGTTTGTCAGTAGTTTTGATCTGCAGAGCTCAATCCACTCTACTCTGCATTAAATTATTCCTGGTATTGACAGTGTGTGGGGAGAAGTTTGTCAGTAGTTTTGATCTGCAGAGCTCAACCTACTCTACTCTGCATTAAATTATTCCTGGTATTAACAGTGTGTGAGGAGAAGTTTGTCAGTAGTTTTGATCTGCAAAGCTCAACCTACTCTACTCTGCATTAAATTATTAATGGTTTAACAGTGTGTGAGAGAGAGTTTGTCAGTAGTTTTGATCTGCCAGAGGCTCACATACTTACTCGCATTAAATTATTCCTGGTATTGACAGTGCGTGAGGGGAAGTTGGTCAGTAGTTTTGATATTGCAGAGCATCAACCTTACTCTATCTGCATTAAATTATTCCTGGTATTAACAGTGTGTGAGGAGAAGTTTGTCAGTGTTTTGATCTGCAGAGCTCAACCTACTCTACTCTGCATTAAATTATTCCTGGTATTAAACGTGTGTGAGGAGAAGTTTGTCAGTAGTTTTGATCGCAGAGCTCAACCTACTCTACTATGCATTAACTTATCCCTTTTTTTTTTGGGGGTATTAACAGTGTGTGAGGAGAAGGTTGTCAGTAGTTTTGATCGCAGAGTACCTACTTACTCTGCATTAAATTATTCCTGGTATTGACAGTGTGTGAGGGGAAGTTGTCAAGTAGTTTTGATCTGCAGAGCTCAACCTACTCTACTCTGCATTAAATTATTCCTGGTATTATAGGGGAGATCTACGGGGGTATCGCTTGACCCCCCCACCCCCCCAGGACGATACCAAACCAACTTTTTTCGCTTCGTTTTATGGTCCTATAACAACTTTATGAGATGTAAACAAAAAAATTTCCCGGCACTCTGGCGATATTCAAGTGGCGTCCAAAAATGGGCGCCAAATTAGGCAAAATTAAAGAAAATGGTATTTATATCAAAAACATGTAATAAAATTCTAAAAATTAATGTTAGAATATAGCTGCCTGGTCATTGGCATTGAATTTATGGTATTTGAAGTTTTTAACCATATCTAAAAATCCAAGATGGCGCCCAAAATGGCCGCCAAAATAGGCAAAAGATAAGAAACATTAGGTATTTAATATCAAACAAGTAATACATTCATCAAATTAATGTTAAGATATAGCGAAATGGTTATGGCATTTATAAATTCTAGTATTTGAAGTTCTTGCCATGTCTAAAAATCAAAGACGGCGCCCAAAATGGCCGCCAAATAGCAAAATTAAAAAAAATTGGATATTTAATATCAAAAAAGTAACAAATTGGTAAAATTAATATTTTATAAACAGTTTGCCTGGTCATTGTCATTTAAATTTCTAACATATGGAGTTTTTTTCGTATGAAAAATCCAAGATGGCGCCCAAAATGGCGCCAAAAATTAAGAAAATCGAATATTTTATATTTTAACATATGTAATAAAATTGGTAAAATTAAAATTTAGATAAGACTGCTTGGACATTGGCATTAATTTTCGTAGTATTGGTTGCTATATCTGAAAAATCTGAACGTCCAAGCCAACACCCATTAAAGGCCGCAAAGATAGGTAAATGCAGAAAAATTGTACACATGATCTCAAAGTGAAGCAAATTGGTAAATAATGCACCTACTCCTATATCCCGTGGCCTATTCTTGCACCAGGAATGCCAATAGATGAAAAGATCAGGTGTGGATCAAAGCCCAGGAAGGTAAACCTAGGTATTCTGGTGAATCCTAAAGCCTAGCTAACACTGCCCTAAGCTAAGCATACATTATTAATTTGCAACAAAGAAAAAAGAAGATTCTACGTACCTATGGTGTCCAGATTGTGATCATTTGACTGAAGAGAGGGACAACAATAGCCATTCTGCCCAACCTTGCCCATACATCTTTCGGGAAACGTTTGGAACATTTGTGGGAGTGCGATCAAACCGGCAGCATCGAGAATGTCAGACAAGAAAGCCCCAGACGAGAGCGCCAAGAAGTGGATTGGGAATGGGTCATCATGAGACATGCATGGGAAGTAGTTCATCGAATCTTGACATTTGCGAAAGCATTCGGATGGATTGTGACACAGTGGCTTAAGGTGCCACTATACAACAGGTTCACGGGCTTCTATGACGTTATGATAAACTTCTTGATGTCCCCGTTTTTCTCAGTTTGTTTAAGTTACGATTTAATAGCCTAGCGCACAGTACTGACTTCTCAAAAGGGCCCTGACCACATCAAGACTGGCGAGAAAAAAAATAGGTTTGAGGAAAATAGATAATGTTTGATTTTTTTTGCTAAAAAACCTCACCGGGGGCAAGAGTAACCCACGTCTTCTGTAAAACAGAGGTGGTCTCTTCAATAGTCAGGGCTTGAATTCTGAAACCCTTTGGCACTGGCCACCGTTCAACAAAAAAAGCCTTCTCTTGTCCAGTTCCAAGGTGTTGAGCTCTGACAGGCCTCAAAGTCCTCTGAGGCAAGGTGCTGGAGCAGTAGGAGAGGGGACCATTGTTGGAACCAAACCACATAAGCCGGATGCCTCTCTGCAAACATTCTTTAATGGGCAGAGAGGGCACACTCCCGAGAAACTGTATTACCATCTCTGAAGCGACGGTGGCCAGTGGCAAGAGCACCCTCAGACTGTTATACGGCCTAGGTGTTGTCAGTGGATAACCTAAATGGTATACGAGACCACAGGGGACCGATTGCAGGACTGTCCATGTCGATTAAACTGCTGCTGCCAGCGTGGCAATAGCGCACGGCAGCCACCGATATGTTTTGACTGGAAAACCTTCTTAAGTACCCTCGGGATTATATCACTGGCTGAAATGCGTAACTATTGGTGGGACAAGTCGCAGTCCAATGCGTACCGCCGACTCCTTTTTTCAACTCCATGTAAGTATGTTAGAAGAGTTAATCAAACGAGACGCGAACTGGTCCACATGTGATGATGACCCCCCCCCCCCGGCAATTGGGGCCATATAGTATGAGGAACTAGAACATTGTCAATCCTATGAGGTGCTGCACCTGCAAGTTGATGCCCAATTTCTTGCACCATAGCAGCAAGTGGGGAGTTTCCCAACAGAGCCTCCGTTTCCTTGTTCCAACCTTGTTCAGGTAGGCAGTGGTGTAACCAGGTGGGGGAAGAGTGCCCCCTGACGACTTTGCCGGGAAAAAATATTGACAAACATATGCTAAATCACGCCGTTTTTTGCCCTATGGCCGGGAAAATATGCCTTTTGACCCCCCCTAGAGGGAAAATTTCCGAATACTGGGAAATTTGCCCCCTCAGAGCGGGCAGGCCCGTTACGCCACTGCCAGGTAGGATTAAACGTTTGTTGTCGCAGCGGACTAAGGGTTTGGGGGGGGGGGTGGGGGGGGGGGACTGTGAACTGTCTTTTAAATACTAGTTCATTCAATTTCTGCAACTGGTCTGTAAACTCCCGTCATTTCACAGTAATTTGCTTTTAATGATATATAACATCCAAAAACCGATAGTTTCAAGTTTACCATCTTGCAAATCCCCTGTATGTGGGCTGAGCTTCTGAAGCCAGTCAGAGTGAGTTCATTGTTTATAGCAGTAAGACATGAGAGAGAGAAGAAACGTCTGAAAAAACATTTCCACTGAAATAAGGGGCTTTAAGAGCTTGAGACTCCTAAGTAAT
>JAMKCH010085784.1:0-127087 GCA_023653785.1 Ophioderma brevispina | reverse complement strand
GGGGGGGGAGTAAGTCCTTAAATTATGTCATATGAAGAAAATGACTGATTCCAAACCTAATTAACCCCCCTTAGCTGTGGTGAAGTATTTATTTTTTTTATTTGTGGAAGAGTGTGGTGCTGGGGAAATTGAAGCAACAAGAAAAATACGTGGGTTACTTTTTCAGGGGGGGAGTAAGTTTTTTATTTTTTTTATGTCATATGAAGAAAATGACTGATTCCAACCTAATTACCCCCCTTAAGCTGTGGTGAAGTATTTATTTTTTGTTTGTGGGAAGAGTGTGGGTGGCTGGAGGAAATATTGTGAAGCCAAATTACAAAATATCGTGTGGTTACTTTTTCAGGGGGGGGGAGTAAGTCCTTAAATTATATCATATTAAGAAAATGACTGCTTCCAAACTAATTAACCCCCTTAAGCTGTGGTAAGTATTTAGTTTTTTTGTTTGTGGAAGAGTGTTAGGTGCTGGGGAATATTTGAAGCAAAAATAAAAAATATCGTGGGGTTACTTTTTTTTGGCTATGAGTCATTGAAAACGGTTGGCGAATGTCCGTTAGGCGAAGGTCCGTCTAGGCGAATATCAGTCTAGCCGAATTCCAATATCCAATATCCAATATCCTGCTCACTTTACCGTGCTCCAATGCAAGTCAATAGGTTTTAGTGTAAAGGTTAAACCTTCCAGATTTGCCCATAAAAAATGTCGGCTTATGATAAAATGTTTGAAATGAGATTAGGCAGGAAATAAGTTCGAATATTACTGTCAACTGTAGCGATCAAAGGCCACAGAGAGACAAACTGAAGACGGAACGATGCAGTAAATCCTCTGAAACTTCACTCAATAATTCCGATTTTGACTCGGAAAGATATGCCATCAATGAGAGAATGGTTTTATTTGCTACACCTATCCTTACGATGCACATGTGGGGAATTTATGCAGCTTCTTCTACACATTTAAATACCAAATTTCCATCATTCAACAACCTGCTTGTTTCTCAAATATACTGACGTCACGCAACGTCATTTAATGAGCACCCTCAATCGGCGAAATGTCCACCAGTTTTCTAAGTGTGAGGTCTAGTCTCAGTGGAATGGTGAGCTTTGCATGCAGATTACAATGGCTCACCGATATGAGCGCCACATGCTGTATTACCTGATGTGGATGCCGGCTTCTCCATCAATTGGCATAATTTGATATTGGCAACTGCCTATAGCTTTTCACTCATAGAAATAATGCAACGAGTCGTTTGCATTTACCTGACTGAGTTGAGTTTGATTTGATATGACTTAACTGAGTTAAGAACGAAAGTACAAAGCTCACTTGCTGAGTTAGTTGGTGTTACTAGTTGATACCTTGACTAGACTCAGTCGAGTCACCCCACTCAACTCAACTAAGTTTAATACAACTCCCGATCAATTATTTCTATTAGTGATCCAAAGATATCTTCTTTAATACAGGATATTGATAGATTTTTCAGAGTGAAAGGAACTATGCCATATCAAAAGAGAACTGTTACTTTTCTGGTGATGAGAAGTAATAGACATTTCAAGTTCGCTTTAAGGAAGGAAGCGTGTCCATAGCGCAGGCCTTTCTGGACCTTTGGTCAATTACAGACTGCCCCCCAAAATATACAATCACACTAAAAAAATAAAAACAGACTCTGCATTTCTGTGAGATATTTTTACTTTATTTTCTAGACCAGTTCCAAAGCTAAATCCTCGTTTTTATTCCATCCAATTTGATGCACCCTAACTGGAGATATTGTCAATTGAACACAAATATATATGATAAAATGCAAAAGAGTGAATTTCACTCTTTTAGAGTGGCTACAGGGCCCACTCTGAAAGAGTGGCTACAGGGCCCACTCTGTCTGAAAAGAGTGAAATTTCATACCCTTATAGGAATACGTTTTGGGTCAAATTTTATCTTGATAATTAACAAAATGATATCTTTTTTTTTGGTTTAATTATCAGGAGTAAATTTGAGCCAAAAAGTATTCTTTGAAAGGTGTTTTGCGTTTAGAGAGGGCATTTTCACTTGAAGGTTCAAGGTATAAGGTGTGTAGCATCCTTTGAAGTAATTACTGTGTTAGGTAATAATCATAACAACATTTTGGCCATGCCATATGCTTAGAATACACCAGGAGGGGTCAGATAGACGAGAGGCAACCAATAATTGGAATTCGGCAACAGCACGTTGTAATATGGATGCAACTTTCATGCTAACCCTCTGCTTCGATAATAATTAGGGGTTAAAGATTATTATGAAATGAGTAATTTTGCATCATTGAAATAAGCTTGTAAAACAGTAGATGGATCAGTTATCAATACTATTGCATAGTTGATTGCACTTGCCCCTAAATCTCGCTACACAGCGAGTTAATCAAAGTGTAGGCTATACTTCACGGTGATTTATCCGAAATAACAACAAAATGGATGTGTAGCAATTGTCTTTCGAATCTGCATAACAATTAACATGGCACCATAAACCCATTTTGCCTCAATTAGTCCTTAAGCCATCAGGAAATTTTAGCCCAATTGGTATCCTGAAAGGGGACAAAACGATACTTATTATTCAGCCTCAATACACTATCCTCTACACAAAAATGCATGATAGCATTCTTGGAATGGTAGCTATAAAGGAACAATCAAGGATTACACAGGGTCACAATTTTAAAATGATCAGGTCATGTTGGAAAGTATGCCACATCATTTTTTCCAACCATAAGAATTTCAAAAAGGTATAGTTTGTACAATCTACAACCCAAAGTTTTGGTCAGTTTTTAAAGTTGCTCCAATTTGGTTAAAATGTGGTGCAAATGATTGATGGAGCTCATAGGATTAAAATAAGGAATAGTTTTGAGTGTTTTAAATGCTTACTTACCAAAGTAGGGAGAAAACAAATCAAGCCCATTGAATACAATGGACGTAGACCTCTGTTTCCCCCTACATTGGTAACTAAGCATTTTAGACAATTCCTTATTTTAATCCTATGAGCTCCACCAAATGAATAATATGCACCATAATTTTATCCAAATCAGATAAATATTGAAATTTGACCCCTGTACAACTGAAAATGACCATTTTTATTGATTTTTGCTGTTTTTAGCCTATAACTCCAAAACTTTCTGCAAAACTATACCTTTTTGGAATCCTTATGATCAGATAAACAATGTGGTATACTTATCAACATGATTGAAGCAATTTAAAATTCCCCCTGTGTAAACCTTGGTTCCCCTACCTGGCCTATAGCTACCACACTGCAAAAACTCCGGTGTTGAATATGCGCAACACCATGTCGGTGTTAAGCTTGTTAGTGTTAATTCTGGTGTTAAAGTTTAGGATTTAACACCGCTTGGGGGTGCTGCAAAATTTTGTTATGCATTTTGGTTGGGGCTGCTTATGTAATGCTAGAAGTAAGCAACTAATATAGAAACAAAAATAAAAAACAGCAACCATTTCTACTAACATGTTAGAGTTAAGCACGATGACTAACAGTTAACACCAACATTTGGGGTTACTTAACACCAAAAAGTGTGGTCCCTCCTGGGGACACCCAGGGGGTGTAAATTGAACACAAGTGATGTCAATTTAACACCAAGGGTTTTAATTACCATTTGTGGTCAATTTAACACCAGGAGGGTGTTTAAATAATAATTAACACCGACATTGGGTGTAAGATTACCACCAAGAAGTGTTAGGTCATATATGTAACACAAAATTAAGGTGTCAAAAACACCAAATTTGGTGCAAATTTAACCAATAGGTGTGGTTCCTCTCCAAACACCGGCTTGTTTTTTTTGGCTGTTAAAAATCACACCTCGGGTGAAATTAACACCGCTTTGTTTTGGCAGTGCATTTACATTCCAGATACGCTATCAGCATTTTTGTCTCGGGCCATGGGTTTCTATACTGATGCCCTGCATAATAAGTGGTCGTTTTGTCCCTTCAGGACACCGAAAATATTCTCGACTGAACTAAATAAGGTGTTACATTAATCCAAACAATTTACACAATTCTGTTTTTACTTCCTTTGTTGAGTATTGAGCGTTTCCTGCAATCCCAAAAATATTAAAACAAATCGACATCTACGCACTGTTTTGATAGGTTGGTTGAAATGCATATAATGAACAAATTTGGAGATATTGTAAAATAGTTTTTACACAGAGATATAGAAACACACTTTTGAATGGTCACTCTGGTCATCGTGTGACAGTTGTGTTCTTTAATTAGCCAATCAGACAGGCTGTGTCATAGGCAGTAGCCTGGGCTAGAAATGTATAGGTATAACACCCCTTACACTAAAGGAGAGGTCATTATTTACGCCAGGGGGGAGAGAGAGAGAGAACATGAACTTTTAAATGGAGAAAATTAGGGGGATTTGCGAAATTCTTGAACGGGAACGGGAGGGAACGCGAGAATTTTCGTCGAAATAGGTGGAATTCCAGCATTCCCCTGGCGTAAATAATGACCGCTCCCTAATAAAATGCACACAAATTAGTCTTATTAATTCAAAAGTCGACTATCCCATAGACCATTTGGGAAAAATGTGAAATAAAGATTTAAAAAAAAAATCAATAGCTTATGACTTACACTATCTGAAGTGAACACTTAGCGGTCTTTTGCTACGTCCCTACAGCTCGTCAAATTAAACGTAAGTCTTTGACATCACTAATCTTAGACGTGATGTTTTAGTCGTTTAACCTCAAAGAGGTAGCAAATGCATTTATTATTTCTTTCATTACATATTGTAAGGGATAGCTACAAAACTCAACCGCTGCTAAACCAGTGGTTTATTATAGTTGAACCATTTTTCATTGTTTATAACAATATAACCCGCATCCAACCTGAAAGAAGCAGCCGGAACCGACCACTCGGTGGTTGAATTTTGAAAAACACCCTAACAGTTCCACATGAACATCATAATGCTGTAATTTGTATATTCCTCTGATAATTTCTTCTTTTAACCTCAAACATTTGGCGTGTACTGTTTCCATTTCAAACGTTACAATAAATATATATATTTTCAGGTATGTTTTAAATACATCCCATTCATTTATCTTTGATTGTGGTCTGATTAATATGTTGTTAGAATGTCTTTTGCAATTGAGCTATTTTTATCTACTCCATACAAATTAATAAATAGGCAAGGCATGTTTAGTTTCATTATATACATTTCTTAAGTCGTACACTGAATAAACATCAAATTATTATTTGTCAGAATAGTAAAAACATTGACAAGATCAAACTATTTTTGTCAATATTCGACCCACATTGTATTTTTGTAAACTTAAATCAGAGGAGCAATAATTCAAAGAACGAATACAGTATCAAAACTGGTTCCACAATTTTGTATTTTAGGATGTCGAATAAAGAAATGGTCGTAATCTTCAGTACACTTACAGAAGTCATCATCTGATTCAGAAAGTTTCCATTTGTGAAGATATTTCTTACAAGGAGTATAAGTCATTTACAAATACCAAACTTAGTTGTTGTGCGTTGCCTTGACTAGTCTACAATCATCTTACTGTACCCTTCGCAAATCATTTATATGGATAGTTCCTCTTTGCTCGCCCTTTCCTTTTTAAAAGATATTTCTGAGCGCGGTGTCAAGCATGTTTAAACATCCGATGATTCAATACACTCATATTGACTGTTAACCAGCAAGCCTCTAGAAAACATTTTCTGCAATTTCCGCTCATCGCCTTGTATTTCTACTTTATTGAACATATCTTTTTCTAAATACACTTTCAGGTTTCGTAAGGCCTATCTTATTGAGTATATATCCTTATGACGTAACACATATCTATCCATAAGCTATCACACATTTTAGAGCATACAAAGAGCACGTCCTCGTCTGTTTTTCATACAAAAACAAATCAGAAATAACCCATAGTGGAGTTGATTCTTCAGCTCCAACAGTTTTGGAATAAGAAGATTTTCTTTGACAACATATACAAATTTCAGCAAGATTTCGTTTTTACGTGTTAAACCATTGGCGATGTCTAAATTTGGGATTTCTTGGCCACCCTCCCCTGTCGCCAGGTTCATGTTTGTTGCGTTACCGTCGTGTTTTTGGTGAATACCGCTCACTACGGCAAGCAAGTGTGATCACTGTGATCGCTTGGTATTTCTAGTCTTTTGAACATTAATATCTCTTTGTCAATGTACGTTCAGGTTTTCGCTAGGCCTATCTTATTGAGTACATATCCATATGACGTAAAATTACACATTTCATAAGCTATCACACATGTACATTTTAGAGGATATAAATGGCACGAATATTTTCTGCAACACTGCTATTTCAAAAGTAGGTCAAAACCCAAGCGAATAGAGCGGGTAGCCCATCGGCTACCCACGCCCAAAAATCCTATTCTTAACACATAAAACCCCTGACTTTTGAGCTCATTTTAGCCCACAGAGCGTTAGTACTTAGGGAATTTTTAGCATGATTATGAAATGTCTTGGGGTTCTGAAACTTTTGGAATACTCTTTATCCCAAAGTACTGACATGAGTTTAGTACAGTACAATATAGGAACATTGCAATGCATCATGGGATTGATTCAAAACACCGTACACTGAAAACACAAACTAGTCATGCAGTTGCATTACTAACTTTAAACTAGTCAGAGAGGCTAGTCATGCAAGACTGACTAACATGACGTTAGTCAAGCCCACCTGTCAAGCTAGTCAAGACTGCATTGCTAGCTTTATACGTTGCTAAACTAGTCAGTCCTGTATGACTAACGTGTAATGAGGTGCGTGACTAGTTTGTTCATCATACGGATTGACTAACTTGTTCCATAATCTCCACCTCTTCCAGCTTGTTAGTCATGCAAGTTAGTCATAACAGCTTGACTAAAAAAAAAAAAAAAAAAAAGTTTTCGCTAGGCCTATCTTATTGAGTACATATCCATATGACGTAAAATTACACATTTCATAAGCTATCACACATGTACATTTTAGAGGATATAAATGGCACGAATATTTTCTGCAACACTGCTATTTCAAAAGTAGGTCAAAACCCAAGCGAATAGAGCGGGTAGCCCATCGGCTACCCACGCCCAAAAATCCTATTCTTAACACATAAAACCCCTGACTTTTGAGCTCATTTTAGCCCACAAAGCGTTAGTACTTAGGGAATTTTTAGCATGATTATGAAATGTCTTGGGGTTCTGAAACTTTTGGAATACTTTTTATCCCAAAGTACTGACATGAGTTTAGTACACTGAAAACACAAACTAGTCATGCAGTTGCATGACTAACTTTAAACTAGTCAGAGAGGCTAGTCATGCAAGACGTTAGTCAACCCCACCTGTCAAGCTAGTCAAGACTGCATTGCTAGCTTTATACGTTGCTAAACTAGTCAGTCCTGTATGACTAACGTGTAATGAGGTGCGTGACTAGTTTGTTCATCATACGGATTGACTAACTTGTTCCATAATCTCCGCCTCTTCCAGCTTGTTAGTCATGCAAGTTAGTCATAACAGCTTGACTAGTTTGACCATGCTAGTCAAACCTGCATGACTAGCTTTGAATTGCATGACTAACGTTATGTTAGTCAAAATGGGCACCATCTGGACTAACTTAAAATTAGTCATAAACTAGTCATTCAACTAGCCTACGTTAGTCATGCATGCATGACTAACCTCCAAGCTAGTCAAGCTGGTTAGTCAAGCGTGCATGACTAATGTTGATATTAGTCATGCTAGTCACATATGTTAGTCATGCCTGTTTGACTAGCTTTACGTTAGTCAAAACGGGCACCATCTGGACTAACTTAGTTAGTCATGCTGACCAATTTAGGTTTTCAGTGTATGGTTGTTGTGTAAATTTCCTGTAAGCTTATACGCGGTATCATAATTTATTTACAAAAACATTTTAATACTACAAATGCAATTGATGAGTGAAAGCTTTGAATTGATCGTTTGTGATCTAAGGCTATATACTACAAAGTACACCTAGCAAAAGTCAAAATCGGCAAAGAGAACAAATTCTTCTGCATTTCATTGGAAAATTCTTTAAATTCAATAGAATACACACAGGTGTCTTGGAAAGATGATGCAATTAGAGGTACATTTCGTTTTTTATCTTTCACATAGCCAAAAGCTCTGCCATTTAAGACATCATGTTAAAGATTTACTCAGAGATTTTCGGAGAATGTCGCCCTCAATTTGAAAAATCATGTTATGCATATACCATATATCCCTAAGTTCTTTTTTGCATGTATGTAATAAGGACAAGTATTCTAACATACCCTGAAATGATAAGACCAGAAGCAACCTTATATGGACAAAATCTGAAAATTTAGTCATTACTGTCCGTACGGACACTTTTTTTATACTACAGCACGTAATTGAATGGAGAACCATATCTTGGAGCACTGCCATTTTCTTCCTTTTCTGTCAATTCTACAGTTGGAAAAGGTAACTTGTGAGAATTCTACAGACTTATCCTTCTCTTTTAAGCTATTCCTGTGAATTTCAAATATGTTGACCCTTTCTGATAAATCACTGATAGTGTCTTTAAATGCGCTTTTGAAAAAATCACGGAGCGGACCCCTGTCTTGTTTTAGGGGGAAATTGCCCCTAGATCTTACAAGAAAAATAACGCTACTTCCCTTTTTGAGGTGATCGTCAGATTTTCCTCCCAGGGACGTTAGGGATATATAATGCTTGTGAAATAGCTACGCCCAAATTGACGTCCTTCATATTGAAAATCTCAACTTTGCTATAGTACTGGTATACCACAAATAATGGTTTACATATTAAAACTAAAAATCCGATTCATTTCAGCTTTTCGGATTAAGCAGCTTAGATGAGATGAGATGCAAAAGATTATATTTTGAAAAAAAAAAAAAAAAAAAAATACTACAGCACGTAATTGAATGGAGAACCATATCTTGGAGCACTGCCATTTTCTTCCTTTTCTGTCAATTCTACAGTTGGAAAAGGTAACTTGTGAGAATTCTACAGACTTATCCTTCTCTTTTAAGCTATTCCTGTGAATTTCAAATATGTTGACCCTTTCTGATAAATCACTGATAGTGTCCTTAAATGCGCTTTTGAAAAAGAAAAATAACGCTACTTCCCTTTTTGAGGTGATCGTCAGATTTTCCTCCCAGGGACATTAGGGATATATAATGCTTGTGAAATAGCTACGCCCAAATTGACGTCCTTCATATTGAAAATCTCAACTTTGCTATAGTACTGGTATACCACAAATAATGGTTTACATATTAAAACTAAAAATCCGATTCATTTCAGCTTTTCGGATTAAGCAGCTTAGATGAGATGAGATGCAAAAGATTATATTTTGATATATCTGAGTCTGTCTTTAAGAGATTAACAAATTTCAAAGACATGGTACAAAAGAGCATAACAACATGATCAAATAAACAAAAGCAGAATATCTTCATTAAGGTGCCAAAAAGCAGAGTAGAAGACATTATAAAGAAGACAATTAGCAGAACAATCCCCATTAAAATATTAAAGGTAGGATTATCGGTTACGGTGTTCAAAATAAATTCAAACGGGATGCTGGCAGCGATGACAAAAACACGCATGTCAATTTTAAATCCATCAAAAATATGATATTGAGGCATTTCGTGAATCACGGCCTCTTCCCCCTGACTTACCTAAAATAGACTTTTGTATCGTCTGAACCGTAGCCATAGTATTATAAGTGTGCTTAATATTTCATACAGAGTCAGTCATCCATGCATAAAAATCTCTATTTTGTATTTTCTGTCTATAAAAGGACAGAAATTAGAGCACAGTGGCCTACGAAATACTGTAATACAAGCATATGCTAATAACATCGAAAGGCAAAACTTGTATTCAACCGAAATTTTGCGAATGAGCATTTCTCGGATATTATTAGTCTCGTGAACAAAATAGAAAAAGATTGAATCACGAAATACACGACTAATTTAATGACTAATATATTAAACCATTCAACAAAATGATTGTCAACGGTTAACGCGGTTAACTGTTTATGTATCTTCCTTGGATATATCACGGCGTTGGCAGATCGTCCAGCAGCATGTTCTCGATGTGTCCGGGAGTTCCATCACAATCTGATAAAATCAAAGGTGATCACACGCCACATGTTAAATTTAGTAAAAATACTGCGAAGTAATTTAAAGTTAATGGTATGTCTGAACAGCTATTTCAAATAAAAAGAATAGAATACACAATTTTAACTAAAACATAATTTATGTGAGGTATACCTTGAGTGCGAATTAGGTAAATAGCACGCGTTTTTGAAAGAAAATGTACCGTATCACACGCCAAAGAAACAAAAGAGGGCGCGGATTTTCTTTTTAATATAAGCTTTCCAAGTTCCTGAAGTCCTTGAGAAAGTGTATATAGCTGACCTGAAAACCGGTGTGGCAGGAGATATAGTCCTCCGGGCTCACAGTCCGGGAAAAATGGTGAACAATAGGGCAATCGATTCAGTTGACTCTTCACACAACATTGGTTTCACGCTTTATTCCGTTGTCGTCTATGGAGCCCGGACTATGATACCTGTCGGACTATGATTACTTTCACATCGGCCCGGGACTAATCACATAACGCATGTATTTCTACACTTATTTCTGCACATTGGTTTCAATGTGTGTCCGATGATGAGTTTTGTAAACTGGTTTTGCAATACACATCTAAAAATTAAATTTATTTAAAAAGCTCATATGTACATTTTTTGTTTTAACTGACTGTTAAATGAACATGTCTTGGTATTACGATACCTTTCCTACATCACTGAGCCAAACAAGTATTCCACCTTTTCTCAAGAAGCCGTCAGTTGGTTAAATCGCAATGAGTTGCCCAAATACTGCGTTCCTATCTTAGCAGCAGATCTACACAAGTCCACATAGATTAACACTACAAGGATTCGTACTTCAACTGTGGCCTGCCACAGGACTCTGTTGCGGGTTGCGGGCCCAACTTTCTAAGTCATCTTTACATTACCCATAAGTGAATTCTATGTGTATATCTTTTAATCCTACGGATGTTAAAACATTAAATTAAGACTGTGTCTCTGATCTCAATGACTGGACATGTGTTAACAATAACTGAACATTAAATTATGACTCAGACATTTCCTCTTTGTAATAAATTAACAATTGTAATAAAATTCCTCAGAGATTTCCTATTTGTAATAAATTAATGTAATAAATTTCCAGATACGGTTTAATATTATACAGCATCCTATTGCACTATTATACTAAACATTTAGGTTAACTGCATCCATCAAAAGGATTCATCTCAAACTTTGGAATCGAGTAGTTAGGCGACTATTAATAATTTTGTTGACCTTTTGAATTAATACACACAAAAATGTATTTCAAAATATCTGCGTCTGCCTTTAATAAAACTTAATTCTGCGTCGCCGGCACCTCTCGGAGTCTTTGCAAACTACAAACTAACTCCAATTAATGACAGCATCACTATACCCATCTTCAACTGTTTACAGTATTTTATTCGCATCTCTTAAAGGTGCAACGAGAGATTTCAAGTCGTCCATATTTTCTGTGATATGTAGTGATTTCAAATAGATTAGGCATTAGATTCCGTACCTTTTATTTGGTTACAGAAATAACTTAAAATGAAAACAAAAGGTGATGTGTATATGCTTATATTTCAATAGAAAATAGGCTGAATTTCGCATATGCTCCTATAGGAAATTAGAAATTTCACAATTTTGGTACCAAAGAATTCGTTCTCAGCTTAATCCTTTCAGATGGAGATATTTTAGATAGAAAGCTTTACACCAGTGCAAAACTCAGAATTTTCATATTTTTAGGGACACCTGTCATTTGAAATCTCTCGTGGCACCTTTAATGACTCAACACAATAGCACGATATCTTCCATTCCTATACCTCCACAACATGCGCCACATTTGATGTTTCTTGAAGTACCACACGCTCATATTCATACAATTGAAAATATGCTCAAAATATGATTTCGCGGGTGATCACGTACCATTGTATGACCTCTAAAAATAGGGCTATATGCAATGCATTAAAATGATTACATTCTCTAATATAGCGGTCTGAATAAAAGCTTTGAATAAAATGCTACTACATACCTATTAACAACCTGGTGGTCCAGGTGGAGCCGGCGGAGCAACATCTTTGCACTCTCCTGGGCAGCAGAGTTTGTAACGCACGTTTATGCCATTTGGCATCACTGTAACGTGCGGATCCTCCACAAGTATGAAGCATTCGTCACCTTCTTTAGTATTAGGAGGCGGAGAGATGTCCGTAGAACCGGACGTACATTTAAAGATGGGACGTCGTATTGGAGCAGGAGTAAACAAAGGAGTAGTGAGCGGTGGCGGTCTTGTTGCTGGTTTTTCGGCACCTAAATATGATCACAAACAACAATTTATACGTAATAGACCAAGTGCTTTTGTCTGGCAATATATTGAAATCTGTTTGGTTACTACACATAATCTAATTTGGGGTGTAACCCACTACTTTGGTTACTATATGTGTGTACCTTAGCTCTACCAAGGTCTTGAGCTATTATCGATGTAGGACTTACAGCTAAGGACATGTGAAGTATATAGGTCGCTGGGCTCACACAACCAACTTCTTCATGGGAGTACCTTTGAAGTACCTGTTAAGTAGTCGCGGAGTAACCACTCGCATGGGTACCACATCGCTTGCCGCAAAAGTGGGGGTAATCATCAACCTAGGTACACACACAGTACTTGAACCACTAGTCACCCATGGGTACTCCCATGCAAATGAACGCAGTTACCATCGAAACCAGAACAATTATTTTACACATTTTCGAAACAAAATAAGGGCTTTAATATGGTGTACGACACGAACAAAATTCAGGTCGGAAAATGACCCCCAATTTATTTGCACGAAGTACCTTCGAGGATATCATGGCGCTTTCTGAGTGTGTATTAAGTATATTAAGTATACCTTGTATGGAGACCGTCCAACTAATAGGATTAGAATAAACAACACAATCTCCCAGCTCTGCAGCAACGGCAACACCTGTGTCCAACTTCAAAAGGTATTCTTGAATTCCATAAGGAGGCGTATCCAATGACATTGAGAAGATAATGTCACGGCCTGAAAATTGCACTTGGTCTGTGTTCGAAGCGTCGACTCTGTCAATTACATTACCCGTACTATCCAAAAGTGTAATGTAGGCAGGGTGAGAGGGACGATGAATCTGCAAATTAGGAAAACAAAGAAATCTGTCAATTAAAATCAATATTTTTTAAATCTTGTGAAAATGATCGCAGAAAGTCGTTCTGTTGTAATACTCAATTAATATACTTTAACAGAATAAATCCCCACACATAATCATGCATGAATAGCACCGCTATGAGACGAGTTGAATATCACTCTGCTTCTTTTGAAATCTATAAAATTGTCATTATTTTCAGGTTAGAGAGAAAAATTATAACCCCCCCCCCAAAAAAAAAAGCTCAGAAAAATCAATAGCTGCCCTTTGGGGTTAGTGAGGGAGACATGCTCCTGGAGCATGGTTGGTGGTAAAAAACTACCGCGTGCAAGGTATTAAGTATGGCAAGCTAGAGCGGACATAAAACGTCGAGTTTGACAAATCGCGTCGAGTTTGCAACGCTATGCCGGCGAGTTTGCAAGTTTGCAACGATATACCGGCGAGTTTAAAAGTTTGCAACGCTATACCGGCGAGTTTGCAAGTTTGTAAGGCGATGACGGCGAGTTTTTGCAAGTTTGCAACACGAAGACGGCGAGAGTTTGCAAGTTCGTAACGTGATGACGGCGAGAGTTTGCATGTTTGTAACGCGATGACGGCGAGAGTTTGCATGTTCGTAACACAATGACGGCGAAATGTTGCAAGTTTGCAACACGAAGACGGAGAGAGTTTGAATGTTCGTAACGCGATGACTGCGAGTTTTATTTTTATTTTTATATTTATTTGTATAAAGTCATCTTTTTATTTATTAATTTTTATTTATTTTCATTTATTTCTTTTTTCATTTATTTTTAGTTATTTTTTATTTTACTTATATTTTATATTTATATTATTATGCACTGTTTATTCTAACAGTATATATTAATATAAATATAAAATATAAGTAAATATAAATAAATAAAAATAAGAAAAATAAATAAATGAATAAACAAATAAATAGAAAACTAACTAAATAAAAATAAATAAGATAACTTTATATCAATATAAATAAATAATAAATATAAATAAATATAAAAAATAAAAATAAAAATAAAACTCGTCGGCCCATAAGTTGCAAAAAAATTGCAAATTAGACGGCAGAGCGTTTGCAAAACGTGCACAAATCGCCGGCATAGCGTACAAACTTGGCAAACTCGCCGGCATAGAGTTGCAAACTCGCCGGCATTAGCGTTGCAAAAACTTGACGTTTTAGGTCCGCTCTAGCGTGCCATAATTAAGGTTTTTTTGTCAATGCCAATGCACACGGAAAACGGCTATTTGGTGGACGGCGATAAGTTGTATAACTGGATCGTCGATGTGAATTTAATGTAACCGAATATAAAGTGTGATATGTAATGGGCACATTTAATTTTGTAGAGGGAGAGGCAAACTCGCACTCTTCTACGGTACCCATTTTATGTTCCTAATCAATTCAGTACGGGCCGGCTTCAAATAACAACCGCCGATTGAGCGCAGGTTCATGGTGGTTGAATCGTGTTTCTTGTTTTAGAATAGAAACCGGTTCCAACCGATAAGAATCGGCCGGTACCGGTGAGCAACCCGTGGTTGAGTTTTTCTAACAGCTGTTCTGTAAAAGATTTACCGTTGTGATATTTTTACCGCTTCAGGTACTCTTACGGAATAAAGCTCATACACTCTACACGGCCATACACAGTTATTAGGTATACCGTGATGTGGCTACTCTGCTGTACCTACCCCATGGGCTACCCTGTAGTTGCCCACTAGGTGGAGAGAAGGTGGATGTCGTGTAGGCAGTACCGGAGTAGACACGCAGCTACCACGTAGCTACTCCGACGCCATTTTGGGAGTGGATGAAAATTTCATGAAATGAGGGCACTATACACTTGTTCTCTGTTTAGTATTTTTGGATGTTTTTTTAGGAAAATCATTACGAAATTCAAATCGGGCATCATAAAAAAACATATTCCTGCACATTTAATAAAAAAATGCAAATATATGCCAAAAATATCTTTAAAAAATTGGCCATGAGAAATACCGCGCGCGCTGAGAGCCAGTGTAACCACGTAGCTACTCCACGACAGTGCAGACAGCCGCTGTGTGTACACTATCCGTCTATGAGGCAAGAATACACGGAATCCTGGCCGGTGAGTGTACGTCTAGTGGGTAGGTAATTCATGTCTACTCGGTAGTAGCTGCGTGGTAACTATCATGAAGAAATTGGCCGTGTATAGTGTAGTCATTGTGTGCACGAGCTTTATTTCGTAAACCTCCCGAAGCGGTAAAAATATCACACCGGTAAAACTAGCTTTTGTGGGTTGTCTACGGATCGACCGTTTTAATGAGTGCGACTTGGTGCCTCCGGGCTCGATCTGGAAGACGTTACTCATGCTAATAGCGCCATTACACGGCGTATAGTCACTATTTCGTGAAAGGTTATTACTGACGTGTTTCATTCGGAAGCCGCCCTCCACCCCTAACCCGAATCGTTAGCTCGGCCACCGAACGGTGTGGCAATGTTCTCTATTCCCGGAACTTCGTGTTTGTTCATCGTTCAACGAATATGCATGCACAAAATAAGATGACCGCTTTTGACGTTAATCCGTACTCATTAGTTGGATTTCTCCTTGTACTTGGAACCGGTGTGAAAGTAATCATTGTCCGGCAGGTATCATAGTCCAGGCTCCATAGACGACAACGGAATAAAGCGTGAAACTAATGTTGCGTGCAGAGTCAACTGAATCGATTGTCCTATTGTTCACCATTGTTCCCGGACTGTGAGCCCGGAGGACTATATCTCCTGCCACAACTGGTATACTCCGTTTGGATCACGGAGGCGGCTTAATCACAATACCCAAGACACGTGATGTCATATTTGGACATTTCGGACTTACGGTCATGAGTGGATGATAACACCCCACTCATTCACTCAAACAAGGTGCGACTACCTAGCAGGACCGGGGGGCACTGATTCAAAGGTGGATATCATGCTCGAGTACAAAAACGCCGTAATTAGGGTCATGTTTTGAGATCAGCGATGTACAGGCGTACATTGTTTAGGGTATCAAAAGCATCAAAAATGAAAAATATAGGGATATGTTTTTACGTCGAAAAATAAGTTTTAGGTGTGATATTTTGAATACCCTTGTAAAAAATCAATTAAAAGCTGGAAAATAGTTGGTTTTCTTCCCGATGTTCTCCTGATTTCCCATGATAGATTCCCGAGTAATTGTAACCGTTATAACCTTATTTTAGCTTATATCTCTATGTCGTCATTGGCTCATTACACATAGGCCGTATAGTCTTTTAATCAGGAGTTTAATTGATTTTTGCATGCTAATCTACACTATGACAGATCGTTTTAAGTATATGTGAGGATAGAAAAAGGAATTAGCGGTCTGTCTGTAATTTATGTCGATCAAAATAAGGTCATGAATATTTAGTCAGGGTTTTAGTTCAATGAAATGGCTGAATTGCAGAAAAACCCTGTCAATACGATATCCGACAAGACTCATTAGTTCCAAAGAATCGGGACAACTTATAAGAAGACTTTAAATTTTATTTAATTGATTTAATTCACAAACTTATTAGGCCATAGATATGCGCAAATGAAGCTTTACTCATAAGAGTGAAATAAAATACACGAAAACCTTCAATGAAATCATGTGTAAATATCCATTTTCGGGTAAAGTTACAATAAGAGACTATACTGTCAGTATATGGTTTAAGGTACATTTGATAAATGTACTCGTTTAGGGTAGCAAAATAATGTCAAAATATTGTTTAGAGTGTATTTTTAATTGTTATTGCGACTACTGTTTAGGGGAGTAAAATTAAACCAAAATACTTGTAAGGGTAGCAAATTAAAACCCAAAACAGACTTGTTAAGGGTAGCAAAATAAAAAAAATACGTGTTAGGGTGTTTTCCTGCCAAGTGACATACGCGCTTAGGGTAAGTTTTGGGAGGCCATCCGAGAATGATATCCACCTTAAAATACAAGTGCCCCCCTCCGGGCCTAGCAGGCGGCTATGCGGGTAGTATTATAGCATACATTCAGCATCATCATAACTTTAACTTGGGTGACGCTTAAAATTTCCATCATTGCTATTATTTTAGGTGATACAGTCAGTTAAACCCTTCATGTAAAATAAATTTGGCTCTGGAGAACATGTCGCAAAGAATAATAGGTTATGTTTTGTTATTCATGCCTTGTCGATTATTAGGGCTATCACAATTTGATACAGAACAAATCATGTCCCTAATCATGTAACCGAACACCAAATAACCCAACATAGCGTCATGCAATGAGACACTTATGCTGAAGGTACAACGCGTTGCAACGCGTTGCGGTGTCGGCCAATCAAAATCATGAACTTCTGTGACGTATTTCAAAAAATAGACCCACAACGCGTTGCTAGATACTTTGCAACGCGTTGCAAACCTTCACAACGCGTTGCGACCTTCACAACGCGTTGCAAGCTTCGCAACGCGTTGCTAAGGTTAACAAGCCATAAGGGTCATAACGTATTGCCGCAACGCGTTGTGAATGTCGCAACGCGTTGTGAGAAAGTCACATTTCGGCAACGCGTTGCGACATTTCAGCAACACGTTGCGGTGTCGGCCAATCAAAATCATGAATCAATTTCTGTGACGTATTTCAAAAATATAAATCTCACAACGCGTTGCGACCTTCACAACGTGTTGCAAACCTTCACAACGCGTTGCGACAATACGTTATGACTCTTATTGCCTTCACAACGCGTTGTGAAGTTTACAACGTGTTGTGAAGCTCGCAACGCGTTGTGATGGCTGGCAACGCGTTGTGAAAGCCATAAGGGTCATAAAGTATTGCCGCAACGCGTTGTGAATCTATTGTTTGAAATACGTCACAGAAATCCATGATTTTGATTGGCCGACGCCGCAACGCGTTGCCGAAATGTCGCAACGCGTTGCTACTTTTTCACAACGCGTTGCGGCAATACGTTATGACCCTTATGGCTTGTGGAACTTCGCAACGCGTTGTAAAGCTCGCACGCGTTGTAAAGCTCGCAACGCGTTGTGAATGTCGCAACGCGTTGTGAATGTCGCAACGCGTTGTGAAGGCTTGCAACGCGTTGTGAGTTTCCACAACGCGTTGCTAGATACTTTGCAACGCGTTGTGGGTCTATTTTTTGAAATACGTCACAGAAATTGATTATTTTAATTGGCCAACACCGCAACGCGTTGTGAAATTTTGGCAACGCGTTGCTACTTTCTAGCAACGCGTTGCGGCAATACGTTATGACCTTTATGGCTTGCCATATACGTAGCTATTCGGAATGTAAACAACCCTCTAACCTTCTGAAGAACATGTCTCTGCCTCTTACCTCTTTATTAAACCTTACAACCCATCCGTTGGTAGTATCTATTGTTGCTCCAGGAGCAGGGTTACTGTCGTCCGGCAATGGGTACAGAAGGTCAGCTTCAGCTACCACATTAAGGTAGATATATGACCAACCACTAGAAAATCTGGATGAGTATTAAAATTGATGTTGAATAACATTATAAGCTACGTCTTTTGAACACATGGTAAAGCATAAAAAATACATGAAATAATGCAAAGGAAAATGACTTTTCGTGATCCTGATTAATGTAAAGCTTACATCGTGATAAATGTAAAGCTTTAATGTAAAGCTTACATGTTTTAAGCTTATTCGCTTCAGACTGCAATAAACAAAATGAAAGGATGTGAAATTGTGCTCGTAAAGTGATAATTTGTTGACTTTAGACCTTTGCGTACTGTAAAGTGACACTTTTTTTCTGAAAACGTCATTTTTGGAAAATGAGTGTGTGTTGGTACCAAAAGTGTTTTCGGAAAAAAGCAACAAAGTTTGTGGCAGAGCAAAATGTTTCCTTTTTTCAAAACATTTTAAAATTTTCTTAACAACCAGTGAGTGAGTTATGCAACGAAATAAATGTACTTGAATTTGAAGGGAACTTATTTTTTGGGAACCCCTTATATACTTCTACGAATAACTAAAAGCAGAGAAGAGCAGAAATCCCGTGTGGGATTGTTGACTGAAAATTTAACATCGGCCTATTTTAAGCAAATATGGGTACATTTTGAATTGTCTGGAAATTCTGATAAAGACGGGTGTGGTATTATGATATCTAGGGTGTAGATGTGGTATAAAAAGAAGACCCGAAACTAACATTACTACCACTTCTTTCACCATTGGTGTTTCGTTAGGTTGCAAAAACGTCCTGGTTAGACATGCCTAAATATTGAAAATACTTTGGCCTTATACTATGGGCCATACTGCCTGGGCCATAATGTAAAGTATTGGCGGTCTTGGCCAACCATATGCATGTAATGCGTCTACGTGCAACACGATGGTGCGCCTTTTTAGCGGGGAAGCGTGCGTCCAAGAAAGCAGACATGTTTTGCGCGGTATTTCCAAAACAAAAAGTACACAAGTGTGCTTTGTTAAATTTCATAATCAATTAAGCAATGAAATTGTACAATTATAAAAATATTCCTTACCAAACCTAGAAAGGTGAGGATCGTATGAGAGGACCAGGACCAAATGGTTCTGGAGCATAAGTAATCTGGAGAAATATTCCAAGTCAAATTTGAATTCACATGGTCCATGAGCATATGGCAGATATGCTCCTGGAGCAGTATTCGATTTAGAATATTTCTCCACTGCTCCTGAAGCATATTTGCCACATGCTCCTGGACCATTTGTGTATTCAAATATGCTCCAGCAGCATATTCAGCATTTTCAAATATGCTCCTGGAGCATATTTGACGTAAAATATTGGTGGAGATTATTTATGCTCCAGGAACATAATCAAATATGCTACCGGAGCATATTTGACTTATAGAATAGTTTTTCCAGATTATTATGCTCCAGGACCATGTGCTCCAGGACCGTATGGTCCTGAACCATATGGTCCTGGAGCATCATTTTGGGCCAAAATCTCATAGAAGCAGTCCACACCACACAAGAAGTTGCTGATATTTTCAACAATGAAATTAGCTATGATTTGGAGGTGAAAATAATCCCTAACGGCGGAGGGGAATTTGCTAAATTTATGTAAAACGTTAAAATTAAAACGTACTTGATTGAATTGATGCACCTAACTGGAGAATTGGACCAAATTTGATTATTGCAAAATTGTGAGTATATTTCTTTGTATGTGCTTTACTGTTCATACCCTTCTCTGTCAACTGCATTGAATCCGACAGTATGTCTTCCTATCTGCTCGTATTTAGGTATCCATAATAGAGTTGCTGATTTGCGGAGAGGATTTCCCGGTATGGACACCAGTTCAGACACAGTCATATTGGGTGGTTTTGTTGTCTCAATTCGTTCAATACTGCATAAGATAAATTTAACAGAATGCATAAATATTTTTGGCATTTTATGTGTTTCAAAGTTTATGTATTTCAAAGTTGATTTAGCTATTGATTAAAATCAATATTTTTTTTTTTAAATCCATGACTGAATCCGAGGATAAGTTGTGATTTTTATTTAGTAGCGTCTAATGAATGGGTGACCCGATCAACAACCTCGTCCACTACTTTACTCACTCAACATTGAGATTTTGATATCATGAAAAAGTTCAGATTTTCCGCATTACCCCAGTGAAATCTTAGGCCCAGGAAATGTTCCTTTTCGATGTTATGAACAAAAACGTCTCCACGAGCTGTGTCACAGCTCGTCTTCTATACCACTTTAACACAGTGTCTTATGGGCCAATTTAATGCACATTTTTGCTTCTACTATCCAAACGACTGTACCGTTTTAACTCAAAAGTTGTAATCAGATGTTTTTGGTGATATGCTTCCATGTGAGGGAGAAAACATTGTCAGACCAGTTTAAAAGTATCGAAAATGTGTTTAATTAACAAATGCATCTATAACATGAAATCATGGACTCGTACTAATTGATATTAAAAACACAAAGCTCACAGATCGGTCGAACAGGGTGGGTACCGTGGGAATCAACTCCGGCGTGTGTTTTCATGTTTTAAGTGCCATTTCGATCTTCTCCTGCATAAGGGCGCTGATTGGGCTTAATCATTTTAGGCGAGGACTAATGCATAGAAAGCTTTACAACCATGCAAAAATATCAATTTTGAAAAATCTTGAGGGCGCACTGTCAGGGCGCACTGTTTTTCAAATGTGCCAGCGTCTCTTTTAACAAGTGCCTAATGAGTGAAATCTAAGTCAGCTAGGGAATAAATGATATTTGTGCTGTCTCTCTTTTGGGATCTGGGCTGTTGGCCATGGGATCAAAGGAAAATTGTTAATTTTGATTACATACTTCGCAGAAGTAAACCATTTTCCCACTATAAATAATAATAAATATTATAATTACCATTTATTGGGTATGGCAATTGTAAAGGTTGCACATTTTTCATGAAAATTAATAAAATGCCATCTCAATTTCTTTTCTGAATATCAGTGATCAAGGGACTTACACTATGCTGCATTGACTCAAGCAAATAGTGGCGTTATTGATAAGTAAATCCACCTGGTATTCAGCGGACAAAGCACTTCAGATTCCCCTTTGTTTATTTGGAACTGCAGAGCCATTGTTACTGTCCATGCAGCTGGAAAGATGTCAGGCGTTATAGACTCGTTATCCCTGCCCAGTTTAGGGTAGACGTTTCACATAGAAGCCCCAAGTACGCAAATGAGGTATTGCCATTGATTCCGTCATGCTCTGTATGATGTTGTTAAGTTGTCAATAGCAAAACCTCATTTGTATACTTGGGACTCCTATATGAAATGTCTACCCAGTTTGGATTGAGCTGGCCTCGTTCGCGATTAAAGTAAACTTTGAGCTTCTACTGTGAGTTCAATAATTTTGACTGTATATTTCATCATTTATTGAAAAAAGAAACTAATGTGAACAAAACTCATGGTGGATATGTTCTTGGTAAGCTGTGACCTAACATCTTTGTGCAGAGCCAAGATCCAGAACTTATTGCTGGACCTCATTTCTATTCAATTTACCACCATGTATTTAGAAAAATACAAAAGAAGGAGGTCTAGCGACCTATGCTAACAACACTGTAAATTGAATAGAAATGGGGTTACGCGGCAAGTTACTGTAAGTTCAGTTTTGTTTCTGCACAAAGATGTTAGGTCACAGTCTGCCAAACAACTTTCATGATTTTTTGTTCATCTTTGTTTCCTTTTCGGAAAAATTATGAAATATACGGTCAAAGTTAATTGAACGCACAGTAGAAGCCTAATGTTTATTTATCCGTGAAAGAGGACAAGTATATTGTGCTTTGCGTCATGAAATAAAAAAAATAGCTCAATCTTAATCGGATGATGAGCACCTGAAATCTGTTTCAACTGTGTGGGTAATTACAATGGCTCTATACTTCCAGTGCTTTATCCTCTGCATACCGAGCGGATTTACTGGATATCAACAGTGCTATTATTTGCTCGAGTCAATGCAGCATGATGTACATCTACTGGTCACTGATATTTAGGAAAAGAAATTGTGATGACATTTTATTCATTTTCAATCAAATGTGCAACTTTTGCAGTTGACATACCCCATAGTATTGAAAGGTATAATTAGAGAATAATAACTGCGCAGAAATCAGTTACTTCGCTGATATGCGTAACAAACTGTTCTTATGCAAGCATCTTTCTTTCTTTGATCCCATGGAGTACTGGCAGTTAAAGGTTGACTCAGAAATTTCCAGATGAAGGCGCCCTTAATTTTCAAACAAATCGTGTTTTTGCATTTACATAATGCTTGTCCACATACTAATCACTGTGTGAAATAGCTAAGCTCAAAAAAAGAAAATCACATCTTTGTTATAAAATTCCGTGTCCGGAATTTTTTGTTATACTATCCTATGGCACTGTTCCATTTTTCGGGAAGTCACACACGTGACCAAACTTTATTTGCCCAACATGACAAAACAGCCAATCTAACAAAAGTGAAAACACTATTTTGGTTAGGTATAATAACAAATAATGTTTCCACTTTCGCTAGATTGATTGTTTTGTTAAGGTGGGCAAATAAAGTTCGGTCACGTGTGACTTCCCGAAGAATGGCCCTTATACTGGACATAAATGTCCACTACATAAAAACGAAAAATCCGATTCATCTCAGAATTGAGCATTCTAGGTGATATCTTTAGTTCTAATTGACCATTTTTAATTAATAGTTAATATTTTTAAATTAAGAATTTATAGATCAGTTGACCACCCTGTATTTGCTTGCCTTTGCTAAATCATTGTTAGTTGTGGTTACAAAGGCGAAGTGTTATACAATTATTACCTTGGATTGTGTGATACTTTCAGCCTACCTGGATGCAAAAAAGACACTGATGTAGTATAGAAACAGCTGAACTTGTCAGAGGAAGCGTTAACCAGTCATTGCCTGTCTTTAACTTAATGGCCATCAAGAGACATTAATAGAGAGAGAAGCATTGCAAAGGCCTTATCCCGTCCGCAACTTATGTTCCAGGACCACATCTTTTCGACGCGACTCATAGGGCAGCTATTAACTCTTTTCTATTTCAATCTGACTCTGATGGTTTTGTTGCAATTGCTCACTCCAAAAATATAAGCATAATAAATAAAAAAATCGTCTATAGGATGATTCGAACCCAGGACATTTCGATTAAAAGACGAGCACCTACAGACGCACGCCACGTAATCCGAATCGGCAGAAAGTCGTTCTTTTGTAATACTTAAATAAATACATTAACGGAATAAAGCCCAAACATAATCGTGAAGAGCGCCGCTATGAGATAAGCCGAATATGTGGTCCTGGAACTCAAGTTGCGGACAGAATAAGTCTTCTGCGAGAAGCATTCACTTACGAGGTTTAGAAAACCAGGCGTATGCAGATACAGATGCGGTAATGCAATGAGAGCTTCCATGCCTACGGCGGTCCGGTAAGTGTGTAGTCTGTGTCACAGACTGCGAAAGATATTATCTAAATTAGTACTGCGCGAGAAATTAACGTTATCAGACCGTCATAGCGAATGCATGCAAATGAAACTAAATCTCAAATATCTCCGGAACACGAAGGGGTTATATGGAGATTTTTGCATCAGCGGGCCCGTTACTATGTTTTGTTTTGAATATGTATCGTAATTGGGTCTGAACCTATAGAACCTAGCGAGAAAATTGAACGTTTTTGTCGGGTACTTCGGTGCTCGCAAACACGGAAAAGTGAACACGCAATCGCTACGGGCCGCATCCCTTTTTCCCACAATGCCTTTCGGTATTATTCCAGTCTTGAGAGTTTTCAAACGCTGGTTTCAATTTACGCCAACTTTTTTTTTTCAATTTTAGAAACAGGATATACGTACTTAACGGAAAAGCCGTTAGTCCATGCCCAGCTGTGTTCAGAAATGTTACCGCGTAAGTTCAAAGTCCACTCTATCGATATCAGTCACATTCCTGAACAGCAGCTGGGCATGGGCGCTCTCACTACATCACCTCATCTGCATCTGCATATGCCCGGTTTTCTAAACCTTGTAACTGACTGGATGGGAATGTACATGTACTCATACAGACAGAAAGGATATCCAGCATCTTGCTATGTAATTTTACATAACTGTTTATATTTACCCATGCAAAATCAAAACTGTTAAATTAATATCCCTTACTATAGTGCTTCGGTAGCTGCTTCAACAACAATTTCCTCCTGATAAAGTTGTCCGACTGGGATAGTTCTGCATACAGTGGGTGGTGCTATTATAACGGGAGTTTTGCAGGTGGTGTCGTCTGCAGAGACTTTGAGCAGAAACGACAGCGATATCCTACTCAAAGGATTACCACTTTGATCCAAGTCCTCTATCATCACCCTTACGGCATAGTAGCCGGGACCTCCACTCGCATCAAAGACTAGAGTACAATTGTCCTAATGTTAACAATATGAATTAAAAATTATGTTACATTCTTATTTTAAAAAAAAAAAGATCATTTGTGGGAGAGCGTGGCCCACAGGTTAGGGTATTAGCCTTTGGTGCTAAAGGTCCTCGGTTCAATTCCCGGCGTGACCACTTGCAGGGATTTAATCGGGTACTAAATTCTGGATTTAATCTGTACAAAAGCTATTGATCGAAATTAGAATTCGCTCTCCCCACCCTTCAGTTGGACTTGGGGAAATGAACCATGATAATATCCCGTCCTTCGGAGGGGACGTTAAATCAAATAAAAAAAATGAAGGTACTTATGGTTCTTGTTATGAAGTTCTGTTTCACATAATTGTGAACATTTAGGATCTGGAAATATGATGTTAAATATGCGTTTAAATGTTACAAAGGAAAATCCTACTTGATTTGCAAATGTTTTTTTTTTTCAATTCTGGTTCATTTTCTGATCAGAAACATACAGATAGAAAAAACAAAACAAACACACGTTCATGCATCATTTACCTTGAATCAATTAAGTAACTCCATTAGTTTTATTACTTTTTAAAGCCACAGTCAGTATTTTTTTTTTCCAAATTCAAAATGCACATTTTGTCTCTAAATTGCTATAGTGTTAGGTCATATCATATATTACTGTTCTTTGTGAAAAACTGACACTTGAAAATGCCTAGAAAATGTTTCTAGACCTAAAAAAAGGTCGGATCCCGGCATTAATTCGTAAACAAAGCATAAAAATCATCATTACTTGACAAATACGGCGTGTAACGCTTAGCCACTCACAGGGGTCTTTACTACAACAATTTCCAATACAACAGTGCCAAAAATGGACTATGAAGAAAAATAGGGGGCACGATTTGTTTACATTTTGAAGAAATCGCTGATAGTGGCTTCAAATGGAAGTAACTAGATACCTGTAATTTATTAGTGGTGTTTGATGAGGTTTTATAATATTTACATATATATACAGGGTGTCTCAAAAATAATTGTGATGTGATTCTCAGGACTTGTGCCTTCTTTGGAATCACTCAACCGTGGATTTTTTGTTGCCAGCACGTAGCAGAGTCTGTTATTTTCTTTTCCTGCAAAAATTAGAAACTTCCATCAACACTTTATGCATATATCGGCAATTATGCAAGACCATGCTTTTTCAACTTCTGCCAATGGGATTTACACAGTTAAGGAGTGAAGGGAGAAAACTTGGGCTGAGCATTCAGCCAATAGCTCTCTAACCATAAATCGTATACTACATAAACTTACACAGTGGGGTCCTTGCGACAAGATAAACTATTTTGGTATGCCTTTCAGCAAAATTGGAGCATTGTTATAGTTGACCAATCGTACAGGTCCATATGCAGAATTTATTTGGGGTATTCGTGAAATATTGAAAGTGGACATTTTCGGGGGCGGGTTCTCCGCTTGTGTAGAAATTTGCGTACAATTTGGGAGAGGGGTAAGTCCACTTGTAGTACAAGTGGACTTACCCCTCTCCCAAATTGTCCTTGTAGGGATTTTTAAAACTCATCACCAGAAAAAACTTTTGTGAATTTCATCTAAACTAGCTTAAATTTTAGACATTTTTCAGAAAACCAGTAAAAAAGTGGCCCATTTTGAATTGAGGGTATTGACCGTAAGCCCTAACAGCGAGCCTGCCTTGAATGACCTTTCATGACCCCTACTTTACTTAAGCTACCCTGCCAAGTTTTTCACCATAGTGGAGTATCCCCAGTGAACTATGAAGGCCTGGACGCCTCTTTCTCCCAAGTTGTAACCATCAACTACAACTTTGGGAAAGACAGACATGTACATGTGCATGCTAGGGATTTTACACCTGGCGTCCCAACACAAAATAGGATGAATGGACATTCTTTCTCCTCTCACTCCGTAACTGTGTAAATCCCTTGGAAAGTTGAAATGGCTGATCTGCATAACTGCCGATATTTGCATAAGGTGTTTGAATTGAAGTTTCTGATTTTTGCAGGTAAAGAAATAACGGATATGCTAGCATGCCTGCCCACAGATTTCCACAGTTGAGTGATCCTAAAGAGGCGCAAGTCCTGAACAGACAATAGCACAAATTTTTTATTGAGAACACCTGTATTTTGATAAAGTTAACTAGTGGGTTAATGTTTTATATCTAGATGATATTTATCGTAATATCAATCTATTTTATAATTCTCCGCTTATCAGAGCAAATATCTCCGTGCTTGTCTCTATTTGCACTTGTAGCAGCATTCGCCCACGGTGTCTGTGAGTCAAAACGACAGCGGTATGGATCGTTGTCTGGATCAGTTACTGTAATTGGAACTGTTAGTTTTTTTATAAGAGGGTAAGAAATGACGATTCATAACATTACGATGAACAAGATACGCCACTAACCCCCCTGGCGTAATTGGTATTCCTGGTAACTACGGCGTCGTAGCCATGGAACCCTCTGTGTTGGGGTGCGGTCATCGGGACCGATCAAAACCTCTCAGCGAGTCAAAAGGGGACGTTAAAGCGATTTTTGCGATAAATCTATCGGCAAACTATATAATGAAATATTCCCTAAGATAAAACGTACCAGATGTTTTTCCTGGCGGGGCTTGGAGTATTCCTTGCGAAAATAATCCAGATTTATTCCGACCAAATACACACAACTGTACAACGATCATGGAAGCTACCTTGTTTATTCCGTGTGGTATATTTACATTTACACGCCGCATGCATATCCGAAACAGAAGCCAGCGAAGATATATCACGTGACTTCAGCAGGTCTTCCACAAGCCTCATCCTTTTGAACTTCGTTGAGCACACAAAGGATAGGAGCGAAGTTTCGTTTTAGATTGTTTTATTGGCAATAAAAACCTAACTTTTTAAAACCTCGGTGATATGATAAAAATGTTAAGAGGGGTGTTTTAGATATTATTTTTGTTATTCACAAAGGTTTTAGTTGCCTAAACACTAACAATCCTGAAACGTGGACATTTGAAAAGGGGTCGCGTAAAATTTATAGCTTTATATCGCAGTCGCCCTGTAACCACTGAGCTCATATACAGGATTGGCTACACAAGGCGAGTAATGTATATTAGATTGAATGGAGCAACGGGCGGGCAATATTGGTCTAACGAACACAATACCATTCAGAGACACCTGTTTAACAGAAGTTGTATCCCGGGTGCACGTTTTAGAGACATGCCATCCCATACGCCCGCAACGTCAAATACAATGAGCTCACTGATTGGCTTGATTCTGTAGTCTTTATGTCGCTTAAATCCCATTTCAATGGGAACATTTTGTAATATAAATACCGGCTCTTAACCAACGGCTTGGGCTCTTTTGGAAATGACCAACAGGCCCTCATTTGGCTTCACTTACGAAGCCCAGGTTCCAATCCATTGTATAGGATCCAGTGTTCGAAACCCACTAATGCCGGGTTCAGCACTCTACGTACTTTTCAATGTACCCGGTAGCGCTTCTTTGTAATATTTAGAGTTTTCTAATTTAATTTAAACTATATTTCTCAAGATCCCCAGGCTCATTTTATAAAATATTCGGGGCACAAATGTAATCCCTTTTTGAATAAATTTAGATATTTTAAAGGAAAACGTTAAATTAAAGCTGTGTTTGGAAATTCAATTTAAAAAGTAAACGCGATGTCCCTTTCATACAGGGCAGAACTTGACTACCACCGATCATCGTTCAATTGTGGTGTGAAAGACTAAACATGGCTTGTGGCAAAACGATAGCGTAATAATAAACGGGGCGGCTTCCTTAAATTCGTCTACTACTGCTCGAAAGTTAAGCGTGAAATGATGTTTTCTCTTCGCACGGCAGACTCCAATGACATGCAAACCATCTGTTACTCATATTTATGGATATTTCATTAATTGTGCCAATAGATTTCATACAATAAAATTCCTTTAAGACCCCCTCACCCCCTGCGTGGCCGTTCAGGGTCTGAGACACGGTGGGATTTCGCCCCCCGGAAAATAGGCCTTTTTCGCATTGCCCTCCAAGTCCTCATCCGCCCCCTCTGCCTATGTACGTCAGTCTCACATAGGTATCATTTTAATTCAAATTTAATATTTCAGTTTTAAATATAGGAATGACCCGATCTAAACATTTAATTGTATAATTTATATGGATTTAATCATTTAGATCTCAACTACCCCTATCTGTAGCATTTACAAACATCGATATTCCTATCCATTTTGATATGGGCGCTAAAATGCCAGTTAGACTAGTAGTCGCATAGAATACATGTGTAAACTAATATAATATTGGTCGACCAAAAATGGGATACTTTTTCGCTCATACCATACAAGCCAAGTTCATTCAGTCTTACGATTTAACAGGGTAAATGACAAAAATATTAGCTTTCTTCAGACATTTTGACCACTTCCGGTAAAAAATGGGGGGTTTGGTAACTTGATCGCTCTCACAACTAGGCAGACGGTTCGCAAATGACTCAAATGGACTGAGAAAATATCACCATGGTGAAATCGCTTGGTAGCGGTTTAAAAGGAGATATGGTCCACCCGGATCTATAGTCCGGGCTCCATAGACGACAACGGAATAAAGCGTGAAAATAATGTTGCGGAAGAGTTAACTGAATCGAGTGCCCTATTCTTTACCGTCGCGTTGTAGGTAGACTATGAGTATGGAGGACCGTATCTCCTGCCACGCCGGGTTTCGAAGAGGGTATCATTTCAACAGCTTTGGTCTCCGATAGGGTATCCATTTGACCAAATCTGGTCTCGGATAGGTTTACCATTTCATTTGTTTATGGTTTCAATAGAGTCACCTCGCCTTGCAACGTGGGTGGTTACCCAGGCTTATGTACACGTTATGCCCTAGATCAAACAAGAATGAACGCTAGCTTCTTTTTTGCGGTGATCGTCAAATTTTCCTCTTGGGACGTTAGGGATATACAAATAATATTTCATTCTTAAATACCTCTATAATCGCTGTAATAATTTCTGAAACAAATGGCACGCACGCGTCTGTTGAATTGCGTATTGATTTCCCGTTGTTAAGCGTTCGTCACACACTTCCGGGTTTACGCGCGCGTAGCCAGAATTTTGTTTCAGAATTAATGACGAAGAGTATAGAAGGAATAAATAAATTAGGGAATTACGTAATGAAATGCAGATACTACTTTGTTGTACTTACGGTCGAACCGTAAATTTTATTGACCCGAGAAATTTAAAGGTAAGTGGGGTATTGAGCGAAAAAAAACACCTTTTGACATTGGCCATGGAATCAAAGAAAATATTGTTAATTTTGATTACATACTTCGCCGAAGTAAACCATTTTTACACTATAAATACTAATAAATATTATAATAAGGGTTATACCTTCAGCGCATTTAAACCCCAAATTATCTCAACCGTGCAGCCCGTCATTATGGGCTTTGTTGCCATCTCTTTTGTTTGGTGTCGTGCTGACCTCGCTCGATCACAGTGTATGGTAGCCAATCAATGTGCACCTCCCTTTTCGCGGGGGTTCAGCTTGTGTTTCCTTATCCTACAATGCGTTGATTCCGTGTTCAGAGAGATGTTTATATGTGTTGTTGTGTTGGCAGTTAGCTTAGTCCTTGGCATAATTGATAGTTAAAGATATTACTCATCATATCTCAGCTAACATCTGGGCAGACGTAGAGGAACAAAGAGAAAAAAACGGCGTCTTTCTTCTAAGAGGTGCAAAGCGGAGCAGTACTGGAAAGTGTGCATCTGCAGGGAAATTCGTCTTTCTCCCCGGAACAAACACGTTCGCAAGAGACAGGCGTTGAGTGTGTTAACATCTTCGGTCGGGTCTTCGGTTCCACAGTCGACGGCAAGGTTCTGTAAACACAAGGCAGTAGTCAGCACAAAGGGGGGTTGTCGTTTCAAGTCAAAAACCCGAGTTCCCCGTTTCTAGTGCTATGCCGACTTATGCAATTCTGGCAGCTAATGTCGCTTCAAGTTCAAGTACCGCCGCAGTCATCTATGTTGCTGGCATGTAATACTTAAGGGCCGCACAAAATTCAGCACGGGTTAAACTAATACAGCGTCGGCTTCAGTGGACTCTATCGGAAATTTGTTAGGTACTTCGCAGGCGTGCTGGTGATGTTCTGGTCTTCTTCTGCGTCGGTGATGTCGCAAAATAATTCAACATTTTCGTCATCGTCTTCCATTGATCCAAGTTGTACGGCGGTAGCTTCCTCGCAAGTATTTTCTCAGGACCTTATATTTCATGTCTTCTGCAATGTAACAATCTTGTTACCCTGGTCATTATACCCCGTGGTTCTATCGAGTATTCCATCCTTTCATCTGAACCTGTAAGGTCACAGGGACTGCGTAATTTATCATAGAAGTTTCTCAAAATACATTGCACAGGGGACAAACGTTAGTTAAACTCATATACCAGTCACACTGGCGTCAGTGGTTTTTTTTCGTTCAATGACTGGCGGTGTGTTTATGCGGCCGGCGGCGGGCACCGAATTTCGCTGCTCAATCTGCTGCTCCTTTACCTGCTGTTAGATCGGTTCTTGGATCTGGAACTCACGGTGAGCAATTGACAATGCCCAATATTGTATTTCGCCCCCTTTTACAGGCCAATTTGGGGTGTATTAAATCTATAACGTCGATTTCTGAGCCACTAGGGAGTTCATGGCTCAGAAAAGAAAGTTAGAGAAAAAAAAATAATTAAGAGGTGATTTTGTTAGATTTTGCAAATCTATAGATTATGAGGTAAAGGGCCTCCTCAGTCAAGTACAAATACTGATTTTGCCCTCAGTGATGATGAAGGGCAAGTTGTTTGGCAATATAACCAAGCAGCAAAAACAAAATTGTGTCCATATATTCTTGGCTCTGCTTTTTTTTTTTTCTGCTGTCTTTCTATCGGCCCATCCACATCGTTCCCATAAGTATGGGCATATAACCCGTACTGCTGCATCTAGATATACATGGGTGGGGTGGGCCAGCGTGATTTGACTATCCACTTTCGATTACGTAGCAATTGCACCCAGAAAGATTATGGGCTTTGATTGATGGGGAACTGTGGTCTCTGTTTATTGTTGCTCCCCACAGTCATCTATGTTCACAAATTCTTACAGGGGGGTCAAGCTACCTGAGAGCCGTAGCCAGGGGGGGTTGCAGGGGAGGTTGTTGGTGCTAGCCCAGGGGGGGGGGGTTCCAATAGATTTTGTTTCGCATTAATGAAATTGGTGTGCAACAAAGTCAGATGCAGATTTGCACATGTGTGTTCTAAAGCCAGGGGCGGACATGGAGCACTAATCATCTCAAAAGGTCCAAAATTAAAAGTCAATAATTTTTACCTTCCCCTCAAATGGGAAGTCCTTTAAAAACCCCTTGCCCTGGCCCACCCGCGGTGTTGTGTTTGTTGCAACTATTCCGTCACCAGTTATTTTATCAGAGCTTGTACCACTACTTGACATTTATCCCCTTAAAAATGATGCAGCTTCAAGTGTGATTAAAGATGGTTGGGATATGTTTTGGCTAGGTTATCAGGGAGTAATTCAAGAGACGTCCTAATTAAAATCTGTACTTAAATTGATCCCATGACTAGCGAAGGAGAAATTAAATAAAGAAATAAGTAAGGGTAGAATTAGCTGGCCCATTTCCTATCTAGGGCCTATTAATTAATCTTAGTATTTCGCCTATAGGCCTCGTCCTAAGGCAGAGAAGAGAAGGCAGAGTTAGATTAATACATCAATCTATTCTTATCCTGAGGGACATTGAATGATGGGATTGATAAGATTATTGCGTGTGTTTGAATATTACAAAAATTGAGATGCAGTAGTTACCTTGTAGTAACCAGGGTAGGAACAGGCGCGTTAATGGCGAAGGCAGATAGAAATCCCGCCGTTAGATCCTTCCAATCCACACGAATGATTTTGGTTCTCTGGGGTATGAAAGTTGAGTGATGAATTAATTTTTTGTGGGGACAAAGGCCCCTCCCCATGGGCGATTCTTGTTCACCAGCCTTGTTTGAGAAAAATTCCAACCCGTCTCGAGGGGTGGATGCTAAAGTGAGGACTAATGGCGAGTATATTGTAACTACGCGGATGAACAATCTCTTCTTTAGGTCTGCGAATGAGTCCATCCTGGTGCTTTGCAAATATGTTGCAGGATTGAAAAGTGTGTGTTAAGAGGTGGGGGGGTACCTTGCTGTCGAAAAGTCGATGGACCGTCAGCGACGCGAAAGTGTATTTTGGGCTCGAAATAGACTCGATTACCTCAGTAGTTTCAATGCCACCGAGGGAATTGGCGTCGTGTTACTTGCTTAAGGTTTAAATAGCCTTAAACTCTAATAAGTATCTCTGGACTCATTCTACAGTCTATGATTGGTTCCCTCTCTTTTGTATGTAGGGCTGTTCCCCCAGGTAGGGCGTGTTTTGCGGCGCTTAATAGATTTAATCTGTGGTGTAAAGGAAGCTTGGCATAAATTCGGCTTACAGCTTTTAGGGCCGAAACAACGCAGATTTGAATATGTGGTGTCTTTTTTTACAAAGTTTCCAATGGTTGCGTATATTTTCAGAGCAGTTGTGGCTGACAAATAGTAACATTCAACTTTTCACTGATGCTGTGGGGCATAGGTTTGGACGGTTTTCTTTGGGGCAGTTGGGTCCGACAACATGGCCAAAGTCTATTGTTGGTAAAAATATTCATAACTGGGATGGAATTTTCCGATTTGGTTCAGTAGTGCTATGGGGTAGTAAACTGGCTAGGAAGTGTATAATTTGGAGAACGAGGACAATGTGAGGCAGTGTTTTTATTACAATAAACGTCCTCGAAGTGCAAATGTAAGTTATGAAGCTGGTACGTTTCTTTGTTTTCAGTGTCTCAAATTTAACATATCATCCGTGCACGTCATATAGATGGGTCAAGTAACCACATTGCTGATGCACTTTCTCGTTTCCAGATGCAAGATTTTGGAACGAGTCCCCGGGAGCCGAGCCTATTTGCATCTCCAATCCCAGATTTCATATGGAGGTTTAGAGCAGGAGGCAGAGAACTGGTTAATGCGTCCTAGCGAGAATCTTGTCAGGCTTTATAGTCGAGTTTAGAAAATTTTCGTCATTCAGGTGGTTTCAGTTTGATGAAAGTTTGGGCAGTCCTGGTAGTCACATGGGGCTTTTCATTGACATCCTTGTCTTTACAGGGTGTGGCTTTAGCGACATTGAATGTTCCTACTCGGCTTTATCTTTCGGGCATAAGGTAAATGGTTGGATTGAGCCCCACTAATAAAATTTTTTGGTCAAGAAATGAAAAGAGGGCTTCAGGAGAAATAAAGTTAAATGGATGTTTGAGTCATGTTACTTTCCACAGTTCTGGGTCCCATTTTTACTTACCTTACAGTCCCTTCGTCTTATGGGGTATGTCACTTTTAAGGATGTTGTTTGCCTAGCGTTTTACGGGGTGTTTTGAGAAGTGGGAATAGGCGGTAGCGTGCCAAAAAAGGCGATTTGTCCACGATGTTGGTTGGTGATGTTAGTTTTGCAGGTGTGTTGGTGACAATGATGTTGGAGTGATTCTCCTTGCGTTCTTCTAAGACAAACCCAGTTGGCGGTTTAAGGTTTTGTATTTGCCAAGTGTGTGCGGCCCAAGACTTGTCCCGGTTAGCGCATGACGGATTCCTTTTGTACGACCCATTTGTGGAGGTCCCTTGTTTTTACACTTTGATGGAAGTCCTTTAACAAGGTACCAAGGTTAGGTCTATTTGCAAAGGGGATTCTTTCTTTGGATAGATCCGGATCTTTCTCAAGCTTTAGAATAGGTGCTGCAACGTGGCTGTATGCCTGGTTTTCCTTTGGAAAAAGCATTATGAAATCGGGCGTTGGCGGCGCTCTAATGCAGTGAAGTCTTATGTTAGGCCAACGCGAACGGTTACAAATCGGAAAACTGAGTAATTTTTTATTTTTGTACGTTTGCTAGTGCAGGCTTTTTGAATCAGGGTTGCTATCTTTTTTTTCAAAATTTTTCTTCTGATAAATTGCAGATGGCCTAAGGACCTGGTGTTTGGCGATAGTACGTTCATTGGGCTGGCAGGGATATTACCATGCAGGTGGTGGAGGAAGTCTTTTGGAGAGGGTTATAGGGGAGCGCGTATCGCGATTTTGGAAGGAAAATGGCTCACTTACCTTGCCCGGAAAAAAATTTTTTCAAATTTTTCCTACTACCTTAATCATACACGTCGGTACAAATGACATTTTGCTGAGTGCTTGGGGTATTAAAGGTAGATTTGATAGTTTTTTGTCGGCAGCCCGCAACTTATTGCCCTATTCAAGGATCATATGCATAGTAGACATTTTTACCACATTTATTATGGTGAGGAAGGCAGCAGGGTGAGGGAAACGTTGCAGCCGATATCAACAGACCACGCTCAATATTTGTGTTAACATAGGGGGTGCGCATGCTACTCAAACAGCATATGTATTGCAGGATGTACAATCTGTTTTAGGTGGGATGGCTACACATTTCTGATATGGGTAACCGGTATTTTCGCCAAAATCTTGAGAACTCTCTGCCTTTTTCTTTAGGTCGTACCATAATTTTTGCTTTTCTCCCACATGGTGTGATTTATTTTTTCCCCTTGTTTGGAGAGAGATTTCACTTCTATGAAATGAAATCTTTTTTCAAATAGAGGGGGGGGGGGGGGGTAGGCAGTTAAACCATTAGTAAACTTGTTTGGCGTTTGTCTCCCCTTTTTGGGCCCCTTTTTAGGTGATTCAACCATAATTTGCTTGACAAAAATTTGTATCCTGATGAATTAGGCCTAAATTACCTAATCCTAAGGTCTTACACTTGTGACTCACGGAATAAAAGTTTAAGGTTTCTACATAGTATGTGCATTTTTTCTTTGAATATGTAAGAAGAAAGAAATTCACTGCGTATCTCGCGGGGAATCAGCTATCCTCCTACATGTATTATATAAAAAATTCAGTTATTCCATGGCGGATCTCGCGGGAATCATAGGATAGAAGTCTCATTTGATCGTTCGAATGACCAAACGTATTGAGACCTACAGTGTAACTTAAGAAATATCATATTTTGGTATTGCTAAATAGTTGATAAAAATTTCCACTGGCATCTCGCGGAATAAAGTATAGCCTATAGTGTTTTAAAGATTTAAATGTCCAGTTTTCCACTGGCATTCTCGCGGGAATCAGGTATAGCTATACATGTTATAAAGATTAATTCAGGTTATTTTTTCCACTGCGCATCACAAGGTTAAGAGGTCTCGCTTGCTCGCTCGTATTCCATTACGTGCGAAGATGAGGACCATATATTTTACGATAACTTTGCTTCAATTACAAATTACTTAAATTCCACTGCGGAATCTGCGGGAATAAGATATAGCCTACTACAGTATTTTTAATAACTCAGTGTTTTCCACTGCGAACTCGGCGGGATATAAGGAAAGATGTCTTCATTGCTCGTTCGGATTAACATATGAGACAGTGTTAATTTAGAATTTAAGTAGTTGCTTAGCAACCATTTCATAAGTCAAATCCAGGCATAGAGTTAGCCACAAATGACTCATATGCAGATTTAGGGTAGGGTCATATACCACAAGATGCATTGTATACAATAATGATCTTAAGACGGACGGATCAGCCCTCCTCTCAATTTTTGGCTGCCATCTTTTCTTTATTGCAAAGTGTGGAAGATATTCCCTTTATTCGGATGTCCCAATTGTAAAGGTTGCACATTTTCATCGAAAATGAATAATATGCCATCTCATTTCTTTATGAAATATCAGTGACCAAGGGAATACGAATATGGTACATTTATCAAGCAAATAATAGCGTTTTGATAATGTAAAATCCCCCGGTTATTATCGGACAAAGCACTACATATTCACCGTTTTTATTGGAAACTGCATAGCCATTGTTACTGTCATGCAGTTTTTAAAAAAGATTTTAGGTGTTATCTCAGCCCAGTTTAGGATTAGATTGAGCTGGCTCGTTCGCGATTAAATAACTTCGAGGTTTATGGAGTTCAATAATTTTGACGTATATTTCATCATTGAAAACCACGGAAGGTGATCAAATACTCATGGTAGATCATGTTGTTGGCAGACTGTGACCTAAACATCTATGTGCAGGAACCAATATCCATAACTTATTGCTGGACCTATTTCTATTCAATGTACCGCCATTTTTTAGCCAGAATACAAACGAAGGGGGTTAGCGAACTATGCTAAAACGCTGTTAAATTCGAATGAAATGGGGTTAGGCGCCAAGATCTGAATGCTGAATCACCTCGTGATATGGACGGCATTACGCATCGAACGCTATGGTGTAGAAACTCGAATTGACCCATCATATGCCGTGGTGGCGCAATGGATTAGCGCATCCGAAATTCTAATGGAAGGTTGTGGGTTCGAGTCCCGTCCACAGCAAGTTCATTTTGCGATTAATAATGCAACGTCCACGTTGTCATCAATTTCTCTCGCTATTTGTATTTCTTCATGGCAGTAATTCACAAGACGTTATAAGTAGCTCCAATTTCTCTCATTTATTTATATTTATTATGCCGCCAATGTCCTCTAATGTTTGGGGGGGGGGGGCTAAATATTTTCCGTTCCTGCTGGTCCCAGCACTTTCTTTCAGAGGATGTGTTTTGATACATTTAAGTCTGGAATAAAAATCGAAAATGTGCTTCATTTTGGTCGACCACTATTAATTTTACACATTAGTCTATTGGCTTACAACAATCATGTTTTTAGCTCGCACATCAAACCGGGATTGAAATATACGGCTCGAACTTTACAGAATGGGGTTTTGAGGTGAATGCATTCTATAAATACAAAAACATTATATACTTAACTAAATCGGATCATCCACTAATTAAGTAGAATACAATCTGAAAAAAGAAATATTGTTAAAACAGGGAGTTTCTGTAAACCTGACCCATCTGACTTACTTTTTCTGACACATTATGAATTCAGGAAACAAACGGAAAAAACACTGTGCTTTAATTTCGGAAAGGTTTTCCGAATTCATCAGTTTGTCCAGAACAAAGTGGTTAGATGGGACAAGTTTACGAACTCCTATGAAATCTATTTTACCATGTATACCGGAAGATTGCTTTTTGCTATTGGAACCATTCCAACAGAGATTATAATGATCTATATTCAAATCGTAATGATTGTCACACAAGATAGAATGACTCATGACAACTCTCGTCTCATCCAGAAATTTGGATCCTCAAAAAAAAATTTAAAAATCTCACATTAATCAGCCTCACTCTCACTAAACTATTACGACACCCATCACTTGTTAAAATTGCCTTTGTTTTATGTACCCATTACTTTTAATAATAATGAACATTACTCTATATTGCAACTATTTTTTTACAAAAGCTTTTGTAGCTTAAATTTCATGTCAATACATTGCTGTGAGGTTGAAGTTCAAATAATTGATTGATGATTGATGATTATTGATTTATAACAAATTTTCAAGTAAATTAAAATGCAACAAAGTTCGTATTGTGCGACAGATACGGCTGTTTGAACAATTGGCCAACATACTCAAGTCGTTACCAACCAATAACGACCTTTTTTTTCCCTAGCGCGCTCGCTTTTTTTTTTCCAAATATTTTTGGATTTAATTATGCACAGTTGCAATTGGATAATCTGCACACGGAGAACTACACCTGTAATGAAATTAGAGCTCGAAATTCTCGGTGTGTCGCAAAAATGGACTATATTTTGTAATTAAAAGAATTACTATCATCAAGGAGATCTCGATAATAATTTCACGGCTCCTGGTAAACGAATAGCCCCGGGAATGATTTGCACCCTTACGTAAGTCTACGCTCATCATAATTTGTTCCATGGGTTCAGGCAATTCGAGTTAGGGGTCGTTTTCGTGAGATGGTATTATTTCTTTATGGTGGACGGATATAAATTTGGGCGTTCCACGCTCCGCCGTTAAATTACAATCGTGCGATCAGTGGTCACCGTTTCACAAAGATTTACGATCGATTTTAATCAAGTGTAACTCGATCCGCGTAAGTTTAATACTACGATCAGTTCAAAGTTACGCTTGATCGATTAACGCTCGATAAATCAACTTATACCATTTTATCGTAAGTCTTGTGAACGGGCCCCAGATCACAAACACGAATCTTTGTTGACAAATACACATTTTTAGAAGTGTGTTTCCCAGGGTATAGTTTTAATTAGACCAATTACCAACAAACTTTGTGCACAATTTCAATTTTTTTAAGAATGTCCATTATTGCTTGGCAATAATACAACGATATCGTATGCGCATATTACGACCGTTTGCTCTACGCAACGTTTTTCAGGCAACATATACAATAAAGCTATTCGATTGAAGTTTGATTATATCGCCTACCGTATTCACGAGTGATACTTTCAAAGCCATTCAACCGCTCTGGAATAATGTACCGGTATGGTGAGGTGATAGGAGAGAACATCAGTCCCATTATCAGGTCGTGGTCGCAGATCCATTTTCATTCATCATTTTATATCCTTGGTTTGTATAACGGAGGCCAATTTATAAGAGGCACCGACCCAGCAACAACTTTCATAGCTGTGGAAAAAACAACACCTGTCTTTACAAATCGTTCACGTGGAACATCAAAGTTACTTTTAGGATTTAACCCTCGTCTTACAAAAAACCCAGCCTTTTTTTTGTAACACGTTTACCAAGATGGTGGTGGTTACCACCCCCCCCTTCGAGAATTCGTTATACAGCACCCCGATGCTATTATGGATTTTGGATACCGGTGGATAGCTACGGTCTTCTCTTCCATTGATACCAAAATAAGTTCCTACCATACTAGTATGGGCTTCACATGAACGTCCTAAGTTCCACGAATTCGGCAAAATTGGCAAATTCTTACGACTCAAAATAGGCGAAATCCAATTATTTGCGCTACAAAAAGGTAGGATCTCGGATTTTCATGCTGGTTTTCAAGCTCCTAAAAATGATGCATATGGACTAGTTTGACATAAACATAGAGTTTGAGAGCCATGACTGTGGCATAATATTTTTCAAAATTACCATAAAATATTTCGTGGTTGGCAACCACCCCCGTACCCTTCGATTTTGTCGGTAAATAAAGCCATCCCCGAACCCCGGTGGAAATGTGCTCAAAACCAAAAAATTCAATTTTTTTTTTCGACTAAAAATGACCGGAAAGGATAGACTTATTACCTGGAAGCTTTTAACGAAAGCTTTGGCATTTTAGCGCCACCGGAGCAAGTTTCACTGGTAGGGGAAGGGTGGTAACCACCCCCCTCTTGGTAAGACGAGGGGTTACTCTTTATACTTATAATTAATTATTTGATCAATTTATGCTAGAAAAGCTTGTAATTTTTCCGATATCACTGTTCGGAGCGCAAAAACACTTTGAGGAGTAATTACGTTCGTATTACTCCTGTGTAAAAAAGCCCCTAGTTATGTGCTTATTTCTCTGTAAGGCTGTTGTGGATAATGTTATTTTCTAATTGCTTCAATGATTAATAAATCATTTAGGGAACTTAAAGCAATTAGGCAACATTTTTGAAGCGCGCCCACCCAATTTTTCAAAAGTTTGAGTAATTTTGGCACATTACGTTGAGTTAATGTTATGGAAAACTATACTAACAGGCGATTTTGTAATTAGAAATTAGGGATCAACCAGATTGGACTTAAACGGCGGCGAGAGCTTGAAATGCTACTTTTATGTCCTTCCATGAAAATGTTCCACCATCGAGAAGATATCCTCTAACTTGACATTGCCTGGAACCAATAAACAAAACCAATGGATGAGCGTACTACAAAATGGCGCTATTTCACATTGAGAAAGAAGCCGTTTCAGCAGTCCGTTGAATTAATTATCTCGGATCCCCCGATATAATATTCAATTACAAAATTCCTTGTTGTGACACCGCCATTTTCGAACTACAAACCATTCCACAGGGGTAATTTAACTACCAGTTCCAATGCACTCGTGTAAAATCTCACAATTGTGTTTGGAAAATTGGGCGCTCCTCAAAAAAATTGTGCAATAATTGCTTTAATACAACGCTCAAATCTATCTTTTTGATATACGATGTATATTGAAGCTTTTTCAATTCACGCAGGAGGAGACATATAAATTACTTAATTATATATCAAATATAATATATATATAATATAATTAATATCTTCGATATGTCTCTCTCTACTAACCATCTCGCTCTATATCTACTCGTATATACTCCTCTAATCTCATCATATCATATACATCTATATATAATACTATAATAACTATCTATATAATCATATAAAATATCTATATATAGTCATATAACCGGTAAATCGGCTGGTCTCCAACACCCGTAATGCCTATAATAGTACACCAATGATCGCAATCCGGACAGAGAGAAAAAAATTGATTATCGCACCTCTAACTAATAAGGGTCGTTTTTTGCACACTCAAATTCGTGCGACTTTGTTATCAACTGAAGTAGATTCCCATGAATTATACCAATGTCCTTAATGATTTACATAAATCTTTCTTACCCCACGCATGGGAGAAATCCAGTTTTAATCAGCACATGGTGTTTTTATCGAGCAGTTCATGAATTCATGGTACCTGTTAACATAGTGATAGCTTTCCTTTCTTGTGTGGTGTACCACGAGATGACCGACATACTGACTGTTGTGCTCAATTAACGATTGCTGATTGAAGTTCAGGTTTGCGGTACGGTGTTTGTTGTGAGAACTTACAAGGAATTTATGACATGTTATAATCCGTCGATGTTTATCTATTCATCGTGTTCCCAGATATAAGGAATCATGATTGAACATCAAACAATGATTTAACCCAACTAAGTCGATCATTACTGTTTAGAGTAAAACTAAACGTTACGTCAACAAGCAAAACTTTATGCACGGTTAGGCACGAACTTAAGGTGCAACGAGAGATTTTGAGGCACCCAAATATTGCGTATAATTGTAATTTCATAAAGATTATACTCAATAGATTCTTACTTCGGGTTTGGCTACAGAAATGCTGAAGAGAGAAAACAGGCGATTAGATTTGCTATAGTTGCCATGTAAAAACCATAGGCGGTATTTAATATTTGCTCCTATACGGAAATTTAAAATTTCACCAATTTTTGTACCAAAGCAAACATTTCAGCTTAATCCTTTAGATTGTGGATATTTTTGATATAACGCCTTACTCAGGCACCAAAAATCAGACTTTCGATTTTTTAGGACACCTGATTTGTGAATCTCTCGTTGCAACTTTAACGCAAGAGTAGTATGAATTATTTCCAAAACATTTCCATGATGCTTTGAGGAGCTTGTTTTGGTTAGAACTTCGTTTTTAGTATTTTTAGCTCTCTTTTTTAATATGGAAAAGGAAAGGATTGTCATTTTTTCTTTGAGGAAAAAGGACTATCCTTAAATACTTTCTTAATCTCTATTCTAATTTAATGAAAAACATAACAGTTCAAACTTTTCGAAAAAAAAAAATGGGATTTTTAATTGTTATCTATATGATTCCTTGTGATTATACAGGGCCGTACGACAGGATTTATTTTTTTTTTTTTTTTTTTTGAGGGGGGGGGGTGAGGGGGAGATGGCGGGACTTCAAAAAAGGTACCCTTTCCGACGAAAGAGACATTTTTGGGTGTTTTTTAAAAAGTGGACCTACCCCCTCTAAAATGGTCCCTTTTTTGGATTTTTGAACATTTTTTAACGAAAGGTGGACTTTGGTGTCAACATTTCGCTAAATTTGGACTTGTATCAAAATCTTCAGCAAATAGTGGGCTTTTGCCCCTTTTCCTCGAATTTGGGTAGCCCCCCCCCCTCCGCGTACGGGCCTGTGATCATATATGAGGGATTTGAAACCTTCTTGTGTGAAAACCTTCCCCGAACGGCCAAGCTTGAGGCGGTTGAACACATTACTTCAAAGGCCCAATCGAGCGGCCCTTGAAGTTTGCAAACAATGAGCTGGTAAATGCAGAGTAATCCCGGGTAATCGGATTGCAAAAAATCGAGCCATCTCATTTCTTTCTTCATCCTTCTATATGATGATGAAAGTCTACCAAAATTTCCCAGGGACCCAAGTGTCCGGGTACATGATCAAAGAAAACGATTGATGTGATGTGGAAAAAATTGTTTAGATTGATGACTCTACTGATTTCTAAAAGAAGATTGCTCAATTTAGAATCCGATTACCATGGTTACTCTCATTTGTTGGCAATGTTTGGCAACTTCAAGGGCCGCGTGACTGGATTTCAGTAATCTGTTGAACCGCTCACGCTTGACCACTCAGCAAAGGACTATTGCAAGCAAATATAGTTGCTCAGGGAACTCTGGGGTCATTTTGACCGATAGCTGATGTTGGCAATTTTTGCGGAAAAGTTAGAAAACATTGAACTTTTTTATCGAAAGAAAAAGCCAAATATCCGATCATTTTCAGTAATCTAATTCAAGGCTTTGTGACTGAAACAAAGGATGTATTTATTTTGGAGTTTTTTGAAAAGATCCGGTCCATCGTGTGAAAATATGCATGCCATGGGGATGTTATTTTATTAATCTTTGATTGAATCGGGATTTCGGGCACTTTACTCCTTTTTTTTGCATTACCATAATATTAAGACATTCTGGAGAAGTTCGAAGCCCACCCTGGTTTAGTCCACACTGTAACCTACAGTTTCTAGGGCACTGCACTCCCACGCTATGCGTTAGCAGGGTCCTCATCCTCATTACCATTATGGTACCTGTATTATTATATTGGTATTGATTGTATTTTTTATGTTGAGATGAAATAAATTTGATTGATTGGGATCATGTTTCGGGCAAGAATCTCTAACGTGCTGAGTTATGGCTTGGCAGCTCTCATGTTGAGAGGGTGGATTATCGCATACCTCAAGCGGTAAATGGATATGGTGGACTTAAATACAAAAAGGAGGCACGTGATAGGGTCTTTAAAAAAATCATTGCCATAAAAGTGTCCTTTGCCCTGTGGTATGATTAGGAACTGATTGCTGGGAAACAAATCCCTTATTCATGGTACTCTTTACGAATTAGGCCTTGGCTGAAACAGCTGTTGCAAAGCATGTCAGTTTGATTGCTCAAGGGTCAGGGCAGGGGTTTGAAGGAATGAGTTTGCTAAATTGAACCAACGAACGATTTGGCGTCATATTACGCCAGTGAAGTAGTTGCTCATCTGCAGAAGATTACTAAGAGGGCGCTAGGCTCTCTTGACCGGTTTTCCGAAATGGTCTATTATAGGCACCGGGCTTGTATAACGCGATTTTACGGTATATACATATAATATATTATAGATATATAATATAATAGATTATATTATTTATAGATATTAAATATAAGATATAGGATGATATAGATATCTAAGATATATATATATAATATATATATAGTATATCTATATATATATAATACATATAAATATACTATATATATATATAAACATATATACTATATAGATATACACCTGCACAAAAAAGTATCTCGCATGTTTTTCGATCAGTATTGTGCCAAAGCAGACCATTGAAAGTTTTGAATTATACATTTATGCTTATGGCTTGCTCTGTCATTTAACACCTCGCTTGTAAAAAGGGCATGCAAAAAGGATGAGATAGAGGGACCGAGAGACACAAACCCACCAAACCAAAAGTGCAGTTTTTGGATTTTTCAATGGTCCCTGCTGTGTGGTACAATGACAATAATACGTGTGTATAGATTTTAACAAAGAGGTTTTCCGCCTGAATGAGCGAGAGAAAGCATACTGCAATATTTGATTGTGGTCGCGTGTTCGGTCCCAGTTACAATTACAAGGCCCATTGAAAAAATCCAAAAACTGCCACTTTGGTTTGGGGTTTGCGTCTTTCGGGCGTTCTAGTCTCAGCCATTCGCACACTTTTTTACAGCCAAGGTTATTAAATGAAAGAGCAATGCCATAAGAAAACAAATTGATATTTCGAAAAATTTCAAAATGGTCTGACTTTGCACAATACTTGATCGAAAAACATGCCGAAGTACTTTTGGTGGCCAGGTGTATATAGATGACATCAGAGATAGATAATATATGAGAGTACACCAGAGATAGCGATTTATAGATATTAGGAGATATGATAAAGATAGATATAAGGGAGTTATATATAATATATTATATAGATTATATAGATAATATATGTATTAATATATATAGAAGATATCTAGATATATAGAGATACCACACACCTAGTATTATGAGCAAATAGCACCTACCCATCTTGGTCCACAATTGTTTATCTTTAAGTCCTCATTCACATGAGAGCCTTCGGGCGAACGAAACACTCTGTAGTGCATAACATGAGTATTTTTTTACCTGTAGTAATTTTTTTACCTGTTTTCTTCTTTATATGTATACTGTTCTACCAGAGGTATTGAGCACTCTACATGATCAAAGAATAATGCATCTTACATTTAGATATATAATATATTTATAGATATATACTATATAGATATATATATATATATATTATACTTACTAAAGGATGACTGTGGTGTCAGGAGGATCATCAGGAACGGTCACATCTATATAATTCCGCCTATGTCCCTACTTCTGCTATGTCGTCAAAATCCGTACAAATCCAATCAATGTTTTTAGAATAAATGTCTCACAGTGTAAATAAACAATATAAACAAGATAAGGATTTAACACGTATCTTTCATACACTTTGCTGGCAATGCAGTGCGTTTGGGCTGCATTGTCGATGATATCGAACTATTCCTACTGCAACTTGATGCAACCCCCTGCCAGTGCAAGTTAAAACGAATTAACTTTGTTGCAGTACAGTTTATCGGCAGTATCTTGGGCGAGTTTCAGAGACTGCTATGCGGGCAATGCAAACGCACTGCAGGTGCTGCAGTGCAGTGGAAGTCTGAACGGACCTTTATGCGTGAACAAGGGATGGAGCCGGATTGACGTGATCTATTTAGAAATTGACCCTGTTTTAATTTTTACACGGTTAAGGATTTAATCTTTATGACCCTTACTTGACCTATGACCCAAAGAAGCACACCCATGTAGTATGCGTGACGTAATCATTACCCAGCGTGGAGTTCGCAAGGGTTAAGCAGGAGTTCAGATTAAAGAACGAAAGAACGAAGGAAGGAAGGAAAAAAAGTAAGAAACAAACCAAACAAAAGACGCGCAGAAAAGTTAGGTGAACTCCTCAAGTTAAAGACAACAGTAAGAAAACAATTAAGTTAGCGAAACGCTTAAGGTTATAAAGTAACTGTCGAATTTTGAAATCAAAACGGAAAGAAAAAATACACGAAACAAACTGTATACATTTAAAAACAGAAAACAAAAAAGATCATTCAAAATCTAATTACAATTAAACCCTCGTCTCCGCTTGCTCAAACCAGCACTTGTCACATAAACAATATAAAACAAGATAGCTATGGTCCTCGTCTTCCATTGTACCAAAATGAGTACCAACATACCTAGCACTACGTGACCAATGACGTAATAAAGTTCCCATGTTAGCAAAATTCTCAATTTCCATAGACACACATAGGGGAAAATTCAAATTAGTTGCCAAAAAGTTAGGAATTCCGATTTTCATGCGGGGTTTGGCTTCTACTTGATGGGAAATGACTAGCTAGTTTTTTAAGAAGAGCATTTAGTGTAAAATATTTTTTTGAGTCGCTAAAATTGCGAAATATCAATTTTCCACCCTATATTCAGATTTTTTTTATTACTTTCCCACATGTGAGTCTAGTGAACGATGTTGGTTATATTTGAGAAGAAACTCTAAGCTACCCTGTGGTACGAAATTTACAGGATCGATGTTCAGTAACGAAAATCACATGGGGGTAGTAACCACCCCCCCCCCCCCTTAGGGGAGTTTTGTTACAAAAATGGCTCGGTAGACGGGGTTAATTCATGGTGGTGTATTAACAAAGTTCGTTTGATCGGGTGTTGCGAGCTGAGGAAATCGAAACCTCATTGTCATAGCCTGAAAGGGTCATTTTGGTAAAGGATTTGCTCCAATTATATACTAATTGCAAACTTAGGAGGCTTCCGCCCGTTTAAGAATGTTTTCATGTCATGAATAAGGACTAATGCCAATAGATTTTGGGAGAAAATGGGATATATGGCTTGAGATTTTCTGTGAAATGTAACCCTTTTTGTGCGGCGTGTCCCCCGTATGCTCTTGTACGTAGTACTTTCTATCGGCTTTTTACAAATGGTATTTTCGACGATTGTAATCCTACAAATCTTTAAATCTTCCCACCGATCACCCCATCAAACCTAAGATTTGGTATTACAAGATTTTTTTTTCGTTCTGAAAAATATTGAATGGAAAAATGAGCTTTAATGAAGTTTAAAATCGGGAGGAAGGTAAGGTTGGTAGTCGTTCCTCTGAAATGGAGGAAATATGAATAAATTACACCTTCAAAAATCTTTAATATAAATGTTACCCAGAGTGAAGCAAATTTCCTATTCTAATCAATCAATCCATCATCAGAGGAGGAAGTAGCGAAATACTTTTGGCACATCAGATACCTCTCGTAGCTAACAGTTTTCCCAGCTCTTTCATTGATTCAGTGTGGTGTCCGGGCCAGGAGGGGGTAATGATCTTGAAGCGTCAAAACCCATGCATGCTATACACAACCCTAACCTGCAAACGTACAATCAAGAAACAAGAAATGTTTCTAGCTTCAAAATGTAAGCTTCAGGCTAGAAGGATATGAAATTAATTGGTTGTCGGAAGCATTAACTAAAACGTGATGTCTTTATCAAAGTGTGATATTTAAAGTGATTCTACGTTTTTATTTTATAGAATTAACTGTTTTTTGTTTGCGCAGCAAAAAAGGGGGTTTAAACTGGTTAAGAGATTAGCGCAACGCGGATTTGACACCCGGCACGCCGTCTAATGACCATTGTAGAACTGAATGCATCAGTTTCCAGTAAGCCGATTTTGTGTCCATGGACACAATATTTTTGTAATGGCAACAAGGGCCTAGTCTCAATGGCCGGGGATTGAACCCCAGATCAATATCCCCCTTATCGTATAGAAGAGTCTCACTTAATTTGAAATCTACTCTAAGTATCCGACATCTCGTCCATTCCCTATAGGTCTCCAACTCATTCGTTCCAACCTCTGAAATGTGCGCTATGGACACCAAATTTCCCAATACCCAGGAGTACAAATAAGGCAAATGTTGCTGACACACCCATTTTACTGCAATATTATGGCATAAGATATTGTATTAGGAGTTTGGGTAACGTTGGGATTTTTGACTGTGACAATTGACGATTCTTGTATTTAGTTTTTAACATTCATTCTTTCCTCACGTTCTCTTTGGAGCATGCACGACTGCGAATATTGCAGCTTGCGTTGCTTTTTGACTTTTCTGATTGGCTGGCTAAACAACGCGTTGCTAAGAAAACATCGCGTTGTGAGCAATACGGTATGACCTTTTTAGCTTGCCATACACGTACAGTGCCGAAAAAATGATACATGCAGGACACTATGGAAAACAGAATAGACAAATGTCCGCTGGGACTCTCCATCATGGACGCTCATTACGTAAACATATTATACTGATCAAAACTGGACCGTATAGACGATGCTATTGGGTATAGTGCGAAAATGTTGCGTGCAGCACAATTAGACACAATAGACAAATGACCGGTTGGAATTTTCATCATTGGACGCTCATACACGTAAACATAATCTGTGATTGTAGACGGTGCTACTGGGTATGCCGGTGTGAAAGTAATCATAGTCCGGCAGGTATCATAGTCCGGGCTCCAAAGACGACAACGGAATAAAGCATGAAAATAATGTTGCGTGAACAGTCAACTGAATCGATTGCCCTATTGTTCACCATTGTTCCCGGACTGTGAGCCCGGACGACTATATCTCCTGCCACACCTGAATAAAGATGCGTGCAGCACACAATTGGCACAATAGACAAATAACTGGTGGGACTCTCCATCGTTGGACGCTCATACATGTAAACATACGGAATAAACTGTGACCATATAGTCTAGACGATGCTTATGGGTATCGTGCCGAAAAAAATGATGCGTGCAGCACACTATTCGCACAATAGACAAATGGCCGGTGGAACTCTCCATCATTGGACGCTCCAATTCATGACACCGTCTCCTATTTTTAATACACATTTGCTCAATCTTCTGAAAACCAGTGGAAATCATTACAAGTTTCAGACAAATCTTCGAGAAATCATAACAATGTATTGCATACATTTTTAAACTTAATTTCAATGTTAATATGGTCATATTTTTCACTTTCAGTTAACATTCACATAAATGGCAAACTTAAAAACCCATGTTCCGACCTTTTTAACAAATATATAGTTCTTGGGTCGTCTTGTTGTATATGGAATCGATTAAAATACAAAACGAAACATGGATAGGATTGGTCAATCTGGAACCTGTTGCGGTCGCTTTGCATGAAAAGAAACAGGTCTAAACACTTACCCGTATAGATGTAGGCTTCAGGAGGATGTAAGATACCAATAAACGGGAAAGATCCAAATCTCTTACTAAGCATTCAAGCTGGGAGAGGGGTGTTTATATGATACTCTCGTCTTAACAACAGATGTGTGTGGCGGTGACTAAGCCGATACATGAGTATCACATTCCATGTCTGATTATTGGAAATGGTTACACATGATAGAAAGCAAAATCTTATAAAACTTATCCATGTATGGCGACGATAAATTAAAATCTATTGGTTATTGACAATCAAATCTGTGCGTTGCCATATTATGGCAAGCTAAATGTTCAAAAAGTCGACAAACTTGGTTAAAGTCAACAAACCTGGTTAAAGTCGATAAACCTGGTTTTCGTCCAGGTTTTACCAAAACTTGGATTCTCGATTAAACGACTTCGATTCTCGTTTGAAAAAATAAAAATGGGATTCTCACTGAAAACTTGGTATAACGGTTAAAAATTCAAGTGTGTCAATTGATAAACCAATTGATAAACTATTAATTGAAAAGCTTGGATTCTCGATTCATAAACCTGTATTTTCGCCGATATACCAAGTTTCATTTGAAAAACATGTTGTTTTTATCTAAATACTAGGATTCTCGCCGAGAATTCAAGTTTCTCAAATTCAAGAATCTAAGTTTGTCAATTGAAAAACATGGAAAATTGGTATATATGCGGAAATCGTTGTTCGATTAAAAACTAGATTTTTATGATAAACTGACCTTATTGCAAACCCGATTCTCAAATAGTTTCGGATTGCAAAAAAGAAAAAAAACAGCTTGCGAATTCTAGCGAGAATCCAAGTTCTTGATCGACAATCCAGTTTTCAATCGACAAAAATGGGATACTTCGCGATATACCAGAGGTTGTTCGATTTCGATAAACTTTTTGAAAAAACTTGGATTTTTATAGAAAAAAACTTCGGTTTCGATTTGAAATCCTGGTTTACCGGATAAAAAACTTGGATCCTCGATCGAGAAATATAGATTCTCGGCGAGAATCCTCTTTTTTCATCGAAAAAAACTGTTTTGTTTCAATTTAAGTTATTTATGGTTGGATAATTAAAATTGAAAAAAGAGAATAAATGCAGCGTCACACATGAAGAACTTCTTTACACATTACCTTTCACCTGATAGTGATTGACTAACTGCCGCCAATGTTTGCCTAATTGTATTTATTTTATTTAAGCTTTCTTAAGGCAGGGTAGCACCTTCAGTGATAAGAGCACTGATTTCGAAGGTGCACTGTAAAAATGGTGTCCTGATAAAAGACACTTCATATATCATCAGTTTTGAGGAAAGTCATCATCAATGCAAGGACAGTTCAAATGTCATGTCTCTTTGCAAGACACTAATTTACAAGTCATGTTTTTATGCAAGACACTTCGGTTTTCTAAGACGTGTCTTTTGTCATCGTTCTGGAGACATGTCTAGCTGGAAGAAAAAAAATGGGGGCGCTTCTTTCTGGAAATGTCCTCATGTCTCTTTAAATAGGATTTACAAATGTTGATGCTTTTAGATGTGATAGACTCATTGTATTATAGTCACAGCGGATAACTACAGGAAGACTGTTCCATATTTTTGTTGCTCTCATATTGAAAGTACGTTTGCCTGCATTTAATTTCCAAGATGGTTCATACAAAGAGTTGGTGGTTTGTTTTCTGGTAAAATGAACTGAGTGCATAAATATGAACGGAGAAGAAAGGTATACCGGGGCAAGACCTTTAACACATTTGAAAATAAGCATTAACATTTTATTATATACTCTAACATTAAATTTCTTCTACTGCAGTGTACATATCATATCTTTAACAGGAGTTCTGATGTCAGCTGATAAAATTATACGTGCTAATCTATTATGAACAATTTAAAGTGAATTTAAAAGGTCAACTGTGCGTGCAGACAGGGCTACAATAATCAAAATGTGGCATGACAATTGAATTAGCAATCATAACCAGAGTATCCTTTGGAACATAATATCCAAGTCTTCTAATAACACAACACCACTTAGAAATACATGTAGACATATGATTGATATGGTCAGACCAGGACATCAAAGGATCAAAAATGACACCAAGATATTTAAAGTGGTCAACCCTTTCTATAGTATCATTATTACAGTGCAGAGTAATATTCTGAAATTTATTGAGGATATGATGTGTACCAAAAACCATAAACTTAGTTTTTCTTGGCATTTAAAGTGAGTTTGTTTTTATCAAACCAAATTTTGATTAAGTTTGACTGAAGTTCTAATTCAAGAGTGTGTGGATTGTCTGAAGTACATTTACAGTTAACACTATTTGGAAGACTATTGACAAAAAATATAAATAGAAGAGGACCAAGTATAGAGCCTTGAGGAATACCAATATTTATATGTTTGAAGTCAGAAAGAGTAGAATTAACTAATGGCAATATCCACTCAGGGTTTCAAGGAAACCTGAATCAAATTAACTACCCCATTTTTTTTAGAAAAAACACCTATACATTAAAAAAGGAAATTCTTTAGCTTCAAGACCGAACGAGAGAATTTTCTGCATTTTATTCTCTTCCGACACTTTATTTCTTAAGATTGAAGGTGTAGATCTTTCTACAAATAATTATTAAGATTGACATTCTAGTGTTTCTAGAAATAATAATGCGATTTCCTTAACACTGCTAATCTGTCTTGGTTAGCAAACAAGAACTACAAATTATTCTTGAAATACACTTGAAGTCATTAAAAATGAAAAACAATCTTACAGATAACCTACTACTTTAGAAACAAATAATTATATCGACATTTGTATAGCGCCATTTCCAGATGTTTCAAAACGCCGTTGCCTATAGTTATTATGCTGCCTTCTGAAAATCGTCAAATCGCAATCATTTCGTTTTATCTAGACCGGTAGCTGCGTACAATCCTATCAGCAATTAGATTGTAATATACCCCGTAACAGCTACCCGAATATCGCTTGGGTCGACGAGGCAAGCGAGATAATTTGCCTTGCCCAAGTTCGCAACACGTTGGGCGCCGCGGGGGCTCGAAGACACATTATGTCAGTCCTGCGCTTTTCCACTGGACCACATGTGCTCTCTGTAAATTATTATAAACTATAGTACCTGTACAAGGTCTATTAGAAATTGAAACCATCAAATTTGAAATATCGTTAAAAAAAAATTGGAAAAAATGAAAATTGCATACACATTTCTGTCACCATTATCAACATTTCATTCAAGTTTCAACAAAATCTATGCAGAACACCGTAGCCGATAAGAGGAGGTATAGTGTTCTTCCCGCAATGCATTTCTTCCAATGTCATTTTTGCACTGCTTGTTACATGCGTTTATAGTGACAAAAAGTACCTAAATGAACAGAACTCATCCCAAACTTGCAATTTAAGTACTTTTTGTCACTATAAATTCACGTGACAACCAGTGCAAAAATTGTATTGGAAGAAATACATTGTGGAAAGAACACTATATCTCCTCTTGCAGGCGATACGCCTCTTTACTTCTGGTGGACAAGTACGATCGTGAGTAATGTTATTAATTAATATTCTAGAGGTACATTCTAATCATGGAAATTGGATACTGGAAAGAAGCAAATCAAAATGTAGATGGGTTATTAAGCTAGACAGGTAAGCTCAGTAAAGTTCAATAATAGTTTAAGTTGTCAATATGATCATGAAATGTAAGTCCTAAGAACAGAAGGTGTGGGATTAAATTCAAGGCTCTTCGTTGTTTGACCACTTGATTGGAAATTTAATAAAGTCGAGAGATATTACAGATGCAACACCTGAAATATTCCACTTTAAATTAAACCATGATTCACGAAACACGGTTGATAATAGAAATGTAATATCTATTAGGACATTATATTGAAAAGGAATTTCAAATGGGGAATTTAGAGTTTCCTATTCAAGCAATTTTAGAAGTGTGTTTATTTGTATTATGCCCCGTTATACATAGGTTTGATCTGCATACATGATACGCAACCCTCAAGCTTGTTTCTTGTAGATTGCTAGGAATGTATGAGTAATTAAAGCAAGTATTTTTTTAAATAAAATGTTCCCAAATAGTTTCAATTTGAGATTAACCACCGAGAACCTTGAGATCATCTTCTTGCTCCCAGCTGAGTAAATCAGCCAACTCATCAACAAAGTTCTATGGTGATAGATCTTTTGCTTACGCAGCAGCACATTTGTGGAATAAACTCCCTAACAGTATCCGCTTAGCTCAGTCAGCAACTATTTTCAAGTCACGTCTGAAGACATTCCTATTTGCACAACATTTTGGCTCCTGATATGTAACCTGTTTCTGATGCAGTCCAATCACTAATTATAATTCTGTGATTTTTTTCCTTTCTTTTTCTTATTCTCTACCTTCATCCAAACCGGTTGCCTAGGATAGTTGTTTTCATCAGTTTAGGTAGGGTTAGAGGCATCTGAATCCAGGAAAGATCAAGACTTAACCGATGTCGCTGTGGGGTACATACACACAGATCCTCACAGCTGGCGATTCATATGTATCCCCTTATGTTCTTAGTATGGGAGGCAACTGGGTTGTCTTTCTCTTCTATCTGTTGGTCACAATATATATATATATGTTTGAATTTCTACTTAAATTTAAAGTTTTTTGAAATTGTGTATAATTGATGTATATCATTGTTGTTTTAACATTAGAATTGTATCTATATATTTTTGTATTTGTCGTATTGATATTTTTATATTGCTCCTTTCTATGTGAAGCGCCTAGAGGCCTCTGCATTAGGCGCTATAACAAGATTTTTATTGTTATTATTATTATTATTATATACAATTAAAGAAAATATAAGAGCATGAAGTATAAAATTCAAACATATTGTAACCAAGAGATAAAAGAAGAGAAAAACAACCAGTTGCCTCTCATACTAAGAACATAATTATGTGGAAACACCTGAATAACGTCAGCTGTGAGGATATGTGTGTATGTACCTTATAGCGATATGACTGCAATCTTGATCTTTCCTGGATTCAAAAATGCCGCTACCCAACATATAATCGGGTGAAACGACTATCCTAGATAATCGGATTGGAAGAAGATAAGATATCTAGAAAGAAAAGTTCACAGTATCAATATTAATGATTGACTGCATAAGAAAAATATAAAAGCAGGAGCCGAAATGCTTAAAAGGAATGTCTTGAGATTTAACTTGAAAATAGGTATTGACTGAGCTTAGCAGATACTGTTAGGGAGTTTATTCCACAGAATTATGGAATTAAATGCTGCTGCGTGAACGAAAGATCTATATATCACCGTTGACCTTTGTTGATGAGTCAACTGGTGATGGTGTACTCAGCTGGCAGCAAGAAGATGATCTCAATGTTCTCGGTGGTGAATACAGCTGGATGACCTCAGAGATATAGGCAGTTGACATACAGAGTGAATATGAAAAAAATGTGCATGAAAATTTGACACTGACCTGTTTACTCAACTGTGACGCAGGTGATGTTTTCCTGATCTGCATATTGTTGACTTTCTATGCTGAAAAAATGAAGGCATTTGGAGAAGAAATGAGATAGATATGAATGATTGGCTGATCCATTTTTCTGTCACCATATTCAGACAAAGTAATGGAACTGAAAACCCAACTGTGTAAATTGGAATGGGTTGGTGTTTTATAAAATGGCTCAGCTGCGAAAATCTTTCATATCTACCCCATTTCTTCACCATTTTTTTCATTTTTTCAGCATAGAAAGTCGAAAATATGCAGATCATGAAAAACATCAACTGCGTCACAGTTGAGTAAACAGATCAAGGTTAAATTTAGTGTTATTTCATGCACACATTTTTTTTATTCACTATGTATAGTGGATGGTCTTATAGGTGACAAGCAGATTCCTCACAATTATTTCAATTTTATCATGCATTTTAATGACCATAATCGGAATAAAAATACATTCAAGTGAGTACAAACAACCCTAGTCTCCACCTAGTCTTAGGTCAGTAGTTTTGAGATAGCTTCACAAATAACCAACGGTCATTTGGAAAGCCATCTCAAAAACACTGACATGTGTTACAACATACTAAGATTGAAATTTCAATCTTTGCAATTAAAATATTAAAATAATCTAAAACATTAACTTTTCAAATCTTTCTTCTGGTGTGGTGAGTGCCGCTCGATAAGATTGCGTTTCAATCTGAAGAATTAAGGCTGACTCAGAGATGTCACCGAGGAGGGCGCCCTCAATTTTCAAACCAAAAATTGTGTTTTTTTGCATATACGTAATGCTCGTCCATATACTAAACACTATGTGAAATATATAAGCTCAAATCGAGTCCTTCATATAGAAAATCGCAACTTGTTTTCTTGATCCGGAAATTTAGTTATACAGTTTTATCCTATGGCACTGTATACTACACATAAAAGATTTACTGCATGGAAATGAACAAATCCGATACATTCAAACATTGGAATGTGCAATTTAGGTGACTGTCTTAGTTCTGTTGACTTTTTTCAATAAATACAACAAAAAACTTATATTTAAAAAAACTAGAGTCAGCCTTTAAAGGAATTTATTGGTATAAAAAATCTATCGGCACATATATAATGAAATATCCCTAATATGGACGTACCACGATGGTTTGCATGGTTCAGGAGTATCTTGCGAAGAAAACTCATTTTCGACCGCTTAAACTTCGAAGCAGTAGACGATTTAAGGAAGCCGCCACGTTTATTATTTACGCTATCGTTTTGCCACAAGCCATGGTAGTCTTTCACACCATTGAAAGATGATCGGTGGTTAGTCAAGTCTTGGCCTGTATGAAAGACTATCGCGTTTACTTTAAAATTGAATTAAAAACACAGCTTAATTTACCGGTTCTTTAAAATATAAAATTATCAAAACTGGTATACATTTGTGCCTTATTTTTTATAAATGAGCTGGATTCTTGAGAATATAGTTTTTAAAATAAAGGTAGAAACTCTACATCATACAAAGAAGCGCCTACTCGTACATTGAAAGTCGTATGCGAACCGCGCAGTAGTGGGTTCGAAACACTATCTCGATTACAAAGTTCTACAAGGGATGGAAACGGGGCTTCGTATTGAAGCACTGATGGCCATATTGGTCATCCAAAAAAGAGGCCAAAGCAGGTGCGTTTAGAGCGGTAATATAACATAAAATTGTTCCTGTTGAAATGTGGATAAGCGACATAACAGACTACAGAATCAAGCCAATTACAGTGAGTCATTGTATTTGCGAGTATGGGATGGAATGTCTCTAAAACGTGGACCCGGGAGACAATTCTGGTAAAAACAGGTGTCTCACCCCCCCCCCCCCCCCCCACCCCCCCCCCCCCCCCCCCCCCCCCCCCCCCCCCCCCCAACCCACCCCCCCTGGAATGGTATTGTGTTCTAGACCCAAGATGCCCGACCCGGTGCTACATTCATCTAATATCTCAATTAATGTTGTGTAGCCAATCCATTGTATAGAAATCAGTGGTCCAGTGCGGACGGCAAGATAAAACTAAATATTACGCGACCCCTTTTCAAATGTCCACGTTTTCTGGATTGTTAGTGTTTAGGCCAACTAACACCTTTGTTAATCAGAACACAAAAAAAAAAAAAAAAAAAAAAAAAAAAAAATAAAAAAAAAAATGAAAAAAAAAAAAAAAAAAAAAATATTGATTCAAAAACTCCCCCGTCACATTTCTCATAGCACTGAGGTTTTAAAAAGTGTAGTTTTTTGCAATAACAATTCTAAACGAAACTTCGCTCCTAATCCTTAGTATGCTCTACGAAGTTCAAAAGGATGAGGCTTGTGGCAAAACGTGCACGTGATATATGCGCGTATGGGATATTTTTTCGCTGGCTTCTGTTCGGTATTGCATGCGGCGTTGTAAATATACCACAGGGAATAAACATGGTAGCTTCCATGATCGTTGTACAGTTGTGTATATTGGGTGGAATAAATCTGGAATTTTTCGCAGAAATACTCCACTGGCTCTGAAAACCATCTGTACGTGTTTATTTAGGGATATTTCATTATATATGTGCCGATAGATTATCCCAATAAATCGCTTTAAGAGAGTATATAGATATTTCCAAAGTTAAAAAAGGTTATGGTTAGCACACAGAAATTTGCATTTTTCTGAAACATCAATAATATCCTGGCACTGGCTTGGCTGATAGTATTAAGTCACATCATCATGTAATGCCATTTTCATCAATCAGCAGTTTACGCCTTCATATTAAATTAAGCAATCATATTCCAGAGAACATTGCCAAAGACTCTAATGCGTCTCACGTTACCTTTCGTAGCACATGGCGAGGATAGGTTTTCTCGTCATGATTAAGTTTTTAATGCAATCTTCAATGGTCCGTTGACTGACTACGTGAATGAAAATGAACCTTCTGTTATGTTTTAAAATTGGTTAACATGCTGGTATGTTTAGACACTCCGTAGATGAGCTGTGGGAAAATTAATTATAGAAAATTTAAAGAATTGAAGGTTATTTTTACCATTACTATTGGGATAGCTATTCCATGCCACTTGTTTAAAAGAGTCACTTTATATTTTTATGGATTTCACAGGACAATTAATTCACTATCATTGTATCATCAGATATAAACTATGTACAAGAGAAGGAAAGGAAGTAAAATACTTTTTTAAAACACTCCTAACCAAGTTTTGAATCGACAGTGATGAAATAATTATGCGAGGATTGCCGGGGAGGATTGACAGTTTTATATTTTGGTACCCTAGACTAGAATCAGAGGCTAATTTTCAAAAAGCCATAATATTCTGGTAATCGCGGCCGTATATGTTTCCGTGGGATGTGAATGTTTATTTTCCGTTCTGACGGTAACTTGTTCTTCATGTTATAATTGAGACCAAAAAAATTATTATGTCATTTTTTTTCGAGAGTGGGTTAACCATTTTATATGCACACTAGGTATGAGGTCATAATTCATCATTGAAATACACCAGGACTCAATCAAATCATCCATTTAGCTTTCTATAACACTATCAAGATGTAAAAACAATGTAAAAATGCAGCATTCCAGCAATATTTAAGATCGCATCCGAAATTGGAAAATTATTGAAAAAGCGACATGTTGGGCTAAAGTAATTATTATTATGAGGAGAAGAAACACACAAATATCTTAGAAAGCCATTATCTTGCTTCAGATTAAGGATGGCAACCAAAATGTCTCCAAAGGTTTCTCCAAAATGGCAAAGTTGTGAAAAAATTCACAAAGATTCCGTATAGACAGTAATAACTAAAATATCCGATTTATTCTTATTAGATGTTAGAATACCTATAGGCCTTCTTGTACCTAGGGAGCAAAGGCCTGATTTTAAGGGTTTTTGGGACACCTCTGCTGTCACAACAATTCATATACCAAAATGTTCCTGAAAGTCTGTGGAATAAAATCTGGGTGAGCCATCTTGCAGGTGTGGATGTTAAAGTGACCTTTGACCCACAGAAAAGACAAAGGTCAAAACTTCTTTTCACCAAATGGGAAATTTAAGGCAAAATTCTTTTCTTGAAAAACACTAAAGAAACACCTCCTATTTGAATTATACAACAAACACCTGTGTAATTCATGTTCAAAAGAACCTAGGAAATAATTCTCTGCAATATGACCACTGATTTAAGCAAAGAAGTAGCAATCTTACCTTCACCAACAGACACCTGATGTTGTTGGCATATACGAGAACTTTAATTTAATGCCAGTTGTTGAATTCTCAAGTGGGGCAGTTACCATGGCAACGGCAATTTACACCCAATTTTTAGCCTCAGTGACTGAAAAATTGGCTTAAAATAAGGTTTAAATTGTGGTTGCCATGGTAACTGCCCAACCTGATGAATCTACAACTACACCAAAAAATAAAGTGCTGTTGTAAAACAATAACATGAGTAGTAATAAAACTTGTTTTCATAGAAGAATTTGATTAAAATGATGAAAAATGACAATTTTTTGTCAAAAATTGACAAAATCAGTTAAATCGTCCATTTTAATGCTGGCCTATGATGTTCAAGGGGTCATAGGTCAAAATCCGCAGGTCACAGAAAAGTGCTGTGATTTACTTTTTTAATCCTAACATCCATCTCAATACATTGATATACTTTTAATGTCAATTAAACCTCTTTTTTAAAAAAAAATCCCATGCATAAATTACTTTTTTTTTGTAAAAATGGTCAAAATCAGTCAAGGTCAATTTGTTACATCAAATGTGGGTGTGGATGCAAATTGGTGTGTGGGTATCTATGGATAAGGGTGGGGGGTTTGGTTTTAGGATTAACCTGATCTTCAAATTGTATGATTTTTTTAAAAGTTATTTTACCCATGAAATGTACAATTGTCAATTGTATAATTCATAAAAGAGGTGTTTCTTACACAATTTTCAGTAAGTTTTAGACATTTTGTCATATTTTTCTCAAATAAATGGAAAAGAGGGTTGACCTCTCCCTGGGGTCAAAGGTCACTTTAACATCCAGGTCTGCAAAATGGCCCACCCAAATTGTATTCTTCAGACTTCAAGGAACATTTTGGTATACAACTTTCGGTGACAGCAGAGGTGGCCCGAAAAACCACGTCTGCTCCCTAGGTATTGTTGTTTCAAGTTCTGATTTAGCAAATCAATTATAGTGCCTTTAACCGTCGGTGTTTTAGAAAACTGGAGCATTAGAAAAACTCAAGGAAAAATTAGCTATTGCTCACCACACCACCTTAAGCCCTAAGTATATAGATTCTCTATTATACTTAACCCTCGTCCAACCAATGGTTTTCAACATTCACGACCAAATTACAGTATTTGGATGTAATTTTGAAATAAAGCAAAATACTCTATTTTTATGTCCAGTTTTCCAGGCCTATAATGACTAAATTTAAAAGTGGAGCTTTTAGAATTTTAATGGGATCAACATTATTATACACTATTATGAATTTTCAATTAATAAAATTTACAGAAAAAAATATTGTAAATTTTACGCGAAAATCCTGGCAGCAATTCTGCGAACAAAACCCCGTATGAACAAATACAGCTTTTACGGTATTCCTTTCAAATTTACTGTATATTTTACAGTTAATGTAATCCATTTTACAACAAACTGCAATTTTTTTCAGTATTTGCACCGTAAACATTATTGGTAGGCCTACTAAGGTAGGGTGTTCATCAGTGCTTTTTATTCGCCACACAAGCACGATCTCTGTAATAACACAACAAATGTTTTTAAGTATTTTGATTAAATTAATTTTTACACTTTATTTTTTTACTGTAATTTGTTGGCAGAATTGCTGCCAGGATTTTCCTGTAAAATTTACAGTATTTTTTAGAGTGTTAAGCAATGCTGGTTCACTGATCTTGGCTATGTCTAAAAATGTGTATGGCCAATGTGACAAGCCACGACTCTTCCATATCAGATGGTCAAAATCACCTTGTAGTCAGAGAGAACGTTAATGTGACCGTACATTGAGTATCAATACACAATTTTTTTTTTGCTGAAAATGATAGATTAGGGTGTGTAGAATAAGAATCTGCCGGATACCACGGTTCGTTCCCCAAAGTTGATGCGTAAGTAAGTTGTGTCGCAAGTCATGATCAGCACAAGCTAAGATTTCTATTAGTTGCGACTTACGTCTGTTCCCCAACACCTGCTCAGATGGTTCTCAACTGGTGATACGCATCAAGAGATACGAACATTCTAAGACTATTCTACTCCAAACCTATCGATTAAACGATTGGGAGTATTTGTGGGTGTAATGTATGCGAGTATGTGTGATAGTGCCTCGCTATTGTTCTTTTCGCGTAATGGAATGTATGATTATCTCTCACACGGCGATGAAAAAGAAAAAGCGAAGAAGCAGGAATTGGGTAGCGGCATTTCTCGCTGTTTCATGCGATTTTAATTCATACGGGCATCGCTTCAATTTGTGCTATATAAAAAAAGATGTCCAGCAGCAAACAAGAACCATTTCAAGAGGACCTCAGTAATTCAGCTTAACAAACACTATGGCAATTCACATGATGATCAGGCAAGCAAAACTCTAAAACCACGCCAAAACGGCCCGTTGGTCGTATCACAAATGCCAAAATCAATTCCAAAAATAGTATAGTTTTGGCTTTTAACAACCATTAAGCACGTTAGTAACCTCCCCAAAACAGAGGAGGTATTAAATCAAGGCATCAGCACAGTATACCAATACCGAATATACGTTTACCAATTTAGGCACAAATCATTCTATAATCATGAAAATAATCAATGCCAACCAGCACATATAATCCAATCTAATTTAGATATTTAGCACAAATCACTCTTATAATCATGACAATAATATTTAATGAATTAAGCACTCATGACAATTATAAATGTATTGTAAATCAAATTGTCACACTAGGAATATTAAAACCCAATTGCAATTTAAATCAACTCTCCTACCTAATTCCCACCCGGATACAGACACAGAGGAAATAGTCGATTCCACACCAGATACATAAGTGGAAGTGGTATATTGACCAAATTTCTCATGTGATAAAAAAGTGACATTGAATTTTTTACTGAAGGGCATGCCAAAAATTACAATGATCAATTGTTTGAATCTGTTGCGCGAGATACGACAACAAGGATAATTCGTGCCAGAACAGCTAAGAATTTATCGAGCTCAATGAGCTGGGAATGGAACTTGTTTAAAAAAACCCCAAACAAGTTACCTATAAGGTAACTTGCCCCAATTCCCCCCCCCCCCCCCCCCCCCCCGGGGTGGTAGGACGACCAAATAAAGAGTTACAATGAAAATGCATTGAGCCAATTACAAAGACTACAGAAATTGGGCCTCAATAGAGGCGGCGCTCAGAAACAAAACCGTGGGACTATAAATTTGGGGTAAATTAAAATTTAATATTGCCAGTATTGGAGCATGTAAAAATAAAATAACTTAAACAATCAAAGGGGCCATGGGAGCAGAGAAGCTACTTGGTACTATCATTTTGGACTGTGCAAAGCCAGAACAAAGAATAACCATAGATTTTCAAAACAAGGGAGGACAAGTATATATAACCCGCTAACTTCGAACTTGTCAACAAATTGTAAAACATCCACCCAAAAAAACATGAGTGGAAAGTTTAACGGGAAGAATAAACATACTATTTTAATTCCGCATTCAAAATTCGGAAATAGAAAGATACGATTGAAAACAGGCAGTGGCAGTCATACTTTTTAAGAAAAACTACATAAACCGCGCAAATGTATAAAAGTGACACGAAAAAGGGAACAAAATGAATTTGGCAATGAATTTTTACTGTTATTTAAAAATGAATCCGAACGGGAATGTAAAATTGCTCATTTCACTGAAATACAACAAAAATATAAGATATTGACGTAACGCACTACCCGTGATAGACCACTCGCGGAAAACAGCACTAGGAAAAATAGAAAATGATAGTACTGGCTTTGTAAGGCATGTCTTAACATGGAGAGTGGCCGACCTAAAATAGTAAATATTGTGGCGAGTTCTTGAAGGCGGTGGCAATCTAATAATTAACTGACACCGCGATTTGAGCAATATATATGGGGATTAACTTTATAAAAGCTGGTTCTTATTACTATCTTAATTCGATACCAACAAAAACAAAAGAAAAGAAAAGTATATAACCCAAAATACGTTTCCAATTGACTTTATAATATAGGCAAAAGAAGCATTTTGAAAATTGTGTTGACACCAATTTTTAAATGACTGTTTAAAATTGGTCTTAAGGATACTTAAAATGTAACAGAGGAACAGAACCGTGCCCCCATAGTTTGGAAAGAGTCCTACAGCCGGCACGTTTTGAAGATCGCTAGTCCCTATTGCAAACTGAGATTGCCAACAAGTTTAATTGGGCTAAGGCAAAATATACCGGTACAAGAAATACAGAGTTCGTGTGACTGAATGTCTACCACTTCCTACCACTCACTCGCCTTTTGTGTTCACCATTTGGCCTGAACCCATCATTGTTTCATCACTGTACCAAAATGGCCCGTCTAAAAGGTCACGAAGGTTATCCGTACAAGCGTACGCATTGACATATGGTTAGACATTCCACTTCATGTGGGATATCCAGATCTTCACACGCCTCATGGAAAAATAGCAAAAAATTAATAAAACCGCACTGAAGTGCGTTCTAAAACCAAAAAGAGGGGCAATATAATACAAAATAATTACTGTCAAAGGATGCCCTTTCGGTTAAAAGAGCAGAAAAGGAAAACTTACACAAACCGCGACAGGTTTTAAAAGGAGTCAGGCCCCCTTTTGAATGGGCTTAAATTGAATCACGAAAGTGCGGATACGCAAACCAGAACAGAAACTGCGAAAACCCGCTTGAGGAAATCGACGCAGAGCATGGCTATATAGACAGATCTCCTCTCACTTCAAAAGGCTCTAAGACAACCACCAAGCTAACTAGGGCAACTGTGGCTTCTGGGAAGCACTAATATCAGCATGCAATATTTCCCTGACCTTGCCACACCTAGTGACCGTTAATTTGAATGAAGGGTTATTTTTAGTAAGGCAGAAGATGTAACTATATATATTTTCCAAAGAATGGTCTCTAATCAGTGTAAATGTTTAATTTTGATATTTTTATGTAATTTTATGTATGTGATATTATGGTTATATTGTTTTGAACTTTATAATTTTTTTTAACAAAAGCATTAGATTTGCGAATGAAGGAATTCCTTAATTTTCAAAGAATACCCCTTAAATCAGCCAACACTTTCAACCACCACCAATCGTGTACAATCGTACAAAACTCTATATGGTCCATTAGTCAGAGGTTCCTTCTAATTTGTAAGTGATCATGAGTAGCATTTAATTTGAGACCAAAGAAGCCAAGCCCCGCAATATATAAGATTTGATAGAATACCCAATGTGTTATACCCTATGGATCTTGGGTCAGTGGTCTTCAACCAACTTTGGTGATCATAGCATTAAGAGGTGTGAAATGGCAATAAGCGTGAATGACCCCTGACTCATGAGCTGACTGAAGCGATGGTTGAAGTTGTAAACATGGTTGAATAAGTTGTTGATCGATATGGATTAAAGGATTTTATGGAAAATTAATTAGCTATGTTTTACAGGTTGCTTGCTATCACTTGACAGGGAGAGGAGAATAACATGGTGGAGGAAAAACGAAAAAACAAACTGGTTCCTCTAACCAATAGTGTGTGAATTGAAATAGGTGAATGAATGACCTAAAATTGCAAACAGAGTGGACGACACCATTTACATAACCAATATACCTGAAAATACAGCTTATATCCAAAGTTGTATGGTAAGTACTTCTGGCCAACAGCTTAAAACGACCTCTCGGCTTCACTCAGCGGAATTCAGCATTAGTACGATTTCCTGGAAATATTATATGAAGCGAAGCTTGTACCTCGCAACAATCCAAGGAAGTATACCGGTTTCAATCTGTGTCGGAGATGGAATTAGGCATGGATGCACGCCGGATCCACGGTAGTTCTACGCATACGTCACCCGGGTGTTTTAAAGAAAAAACTGCAGCAAAATTTAGGCGGCCTTGGACTCGAACACTATAAACTCGATTTCCTGCAGGCACATGACTCGAAAAGTTATTGAGTTACTGCCGGGTTATTTGATATCAGATTCAAAGTACAACTGAGTGACCACAACCTTACGTTCAATGCGTCATACGAAGTGAGTCAAATGAATACCCAGCTGCGCCACAAAACTTAAATACGTGGATTTAAACAAAATTGAGAGATTCGACTTGTATTTCTTACTTAATTGACCAGTTAGTATTACGATATCCAATTAAAGAGATCGCCTTAGGAAACCTTGCGATGAATACCGTCCAGAAGTCGATGTGTATAGCAGGCTAAAGAAAAAGTCCAATATGAGAATCTATTTTCTTTTAATTAACCGTGTATGGACTGGCTGATCATGTACCGAAATTCGATTACTTGCAATCCACATAGAAGGAAGTTCATCATTATCTAGATTTCATAGTGATTGAGATAGTCGATTTAATTCCCAAGTGGTACGCCTAAAACTTTGGTATGACCACATGAAACGGATGAGAAAGCAAGGCCAAAATTAGCGCGAAAAGAACAAAAGCCAAAAGCACACTACGTCACAAGCGAAGGTGTGCAGTGTGATGTTAAATCATGGTGAGGGACAAAAAGCGCCAAAACCGGGTCGAGATAAATGGAATTTATGTAATCGCAGGATAAGGCTAATAACATAAATCGTAAAAAGGTCAGTGGTACTAAATAGGACAGGCATTATTACTCAGCGACAGAAGGGCCTATCCTATAAGAGGTTATCACTGTATTGGGATGATTTCGTACGAAGCATAGTCCATAATAGCAGCTCTTTCAAAATCCTAAGGTTTCCGACCGACTCTGTTAATTTTGCAGCCTTTTTCTTATTCCTATAATTATTTTAGACCAATCTTTATTGGGTATATTGCTCGAACAATAACGAAGTGAAATATAAGTTGACGACCGGTTTTAAATAAAATATTTTAAAAGTGAAGATTTAAATCGTTTTCTTTGTTTATAGAGTTGACAAAAATATTATAATACTCAATGTTTTTTTTAAATGCACCTTAACCACATGTTTTAAAATAATCACAGCTATACAAGGTTAAAACAAAAGGCATGGGCATACAAAGGTATTGGGGAAATTCTCGGTTTGGGGAAATGTCATCATTGGGCCTCTTAATTTTCGATTTCTCTCATCATTTTTTTTTCAAATAGTTCAATGTCACAATCTACCCCCCCCCAAAAAAAACTGTGTATTCACTAAGTAGCCAAAAGTTGCTGTTATATGGATAGATTCCTTGACACACTTGTGTATAGTCAAAGTTCTTTACAGTGTTTATTAGTTTTTTAAATGTCTCATTTGGTTATTGATTAGATTAGTATGTATTTCATGAAGACCGAAAAGAGCAGAAGAAGAAAAAGAAGATCACGAAGAAAAAAGAGTCCCGAGGAAGGAAGATCATATTAAGAGAATGAAGATCATTAAAAAAACAGGATTTTGATTTCATAATACGATGCGTCCGAAAAGTGATTGTGCACACGTTTAACATAAAGCTGTTTTTTTTGTATTTTTTTGGATACAAAAATAAAAATCAAATCCAATTTGAAAACTTGAAACATCCTCAAAATTCCAAAACTGTTACTGCAGATAAAAAATTTATACAAAATTAATCACCAAGAATTAAAAAATCTTTAACGCGTTAAAACAATCCTTTACTAAGTATAATTTCAAAAAACAAATGTGTTTAACAAGCTTGTGCCAATTTCAAGTTATGGTATAAACATGATAAATTAATTAGACTATAGTTTCTGTTAGTAAGATGATAACATATAACTTAGAATTTAGTAGAGTATTTAGTCATATTTTAATTATTATTATATGAGTATTAGATTTTACTTCCCCAGGGTTTATATATAAAACAGCTCTAGGGATCTACTCTATTATTTCAGTAGCTTAGAGGTGTTCAATCTTTCCACATTAGCTCGTATAGTATAGGCCTATATCAAAAATGTGGTGTAAGCCTGTAGTCTTCAAAACCTCCTCCATTGGTTTCTATAAGAGTTTATATCTTGAATTTGTATTTGGGATCCATTTCTCCTCCTCGATGAAATGAAATCGTTTGCTTAAGCGTGCTTATAGCTTAAATGTGTGTTAAAGAAGAGGACAGGAGGAGATTTTTTTAGGATATGTAATTCTCTCAAATTCACTGGATCGGTGTATGACCAGTATCGAGAACGTTTGGAAGGGTTATTGGACAAAACAGGTTGCAAAAGGAAAACCGCAAACCTTTGTTTTGAAATTGCCGCTATCATAGTCGTTCCCCATAGAAAACCATGCTTTGACTTTCTGTACGTGCACGACAGAAACTACTTAAATCATTCATCTTATTATACAAAGGACGGCGTATTCGGCTTATCACTTCAGGTGTTGATCTGATCATTGGTAAGCATTCCAAATATGTAAAAAAAAAACCTAGGTTCTGAGAGAAAATTTGGGGGGTGCTTCTTGCTGGAAATCTCCTCATTGTCTCTTTAAGTCTACCCCGAAGTAGAGTAGTTTGTGTGCGTAACTTTTTGGGTCGGACTTAGTTCACAATGCATTACGTATCAGTTTTGGGGAACTCCACGCGTGGTTGGAAACAATAGTTGGTACTAAGTCACAACTAGTATCGACGTAGACCTCAGTCGTGTAAATTTTAGTTGGCAGGTAGCTCCGTACGAGTTTCGGGAACGCTGGTATGAATCTTAGTTAGGAAGTTTTTGAGTTACGCTGTTGTTAGTATGACGGTAGGCGACCAGTGTGGCGTAAGTACGTGTTGGGGAAAGGACCCCCGTACTTTAAGGAATGTAAGATTACAATGTATTCTGATACTTTAAGTAGGAAACATGACGTCAATCCAATATGGCATCCAAAAACGTGAAACATCTCAAGAAATAAAAAATTGACACAAATTTGTAAGTATTACAGCCGTCAAACGAAATCAATGTGTCAATGAACATTAGAAATGTACCTTGATCATAACCAATGTACAACATTCATTTCCATCGTTGTAAATGCACCAAAATCGAAATACAACTAATATGGTGCAAAGTTGTCAAAAAACCATAGGAATTACATTTTTCACATATATTGCACTCAATTTATAAATTGACACATTTTTATTTATCGGATTACATGGTATCACTTGGTTATGATCTTATGTTATTGCAATTGTTTTGACACAAAATTAACTTGAAGGTCATATTTTAGATATTTGTGTAAGTATTTTTTAAGATATTCACGTTTTTGGATGCCATATTTGATCGGTGTCATGTTACAAAACTTTAAAAGTATGAAATACATTTAATGTGTCTAACAACATAATCAAGTACTTCATGTTATGTTTTATCGCAGGTATTTGCTGTTTGTTATAGGGCATATTTTAAAAATTGGAGATTTGGCTTCCCATTGAATTTGAAGTATATGAATCCATGTTACAAGTGCAATGCACTTGTTCATGGATCTATAGTATATTATTAACTCCCGTTTGTTAATATTGGGTTGAATAGATAATTATTCATTTATGGCGACGCCCATCTTGGATTTCTCGAACGCCCAAGGTGGGTGCCAGTGGCACCCTGCAGATTCTAATTCTACACCCCCTTATCTATCCAGGTTCAGCAAAAAAATTGTATATAGACTCAATTTTACGGTCAGGCCAGAACTTGAACCATATCTACTCGACTATTGCGGTGTTTAATCTCTATACAGTACGTTATATTAAATCACTGTTAATTGATGCTAATAGCTTAGGTCATCATTGTCGGTTAGGTCGTACGTACGTTGCAGAGTATAAATGTCACGAAACATTTGTATTGGATATTCCATGAATGGACTACGTCGTCGCGCACACCACCACCACATGTCAGTTTTCAGTACTAGAAAATCGTGACCCAAAGTTCTTTGGAATACATTAGATCACTGGGTAACCGATCAACCGATCATCAGACGGATGACATTTCATGGTCGTGTCTTAACCACAATAGATCGGAAAACTTTTTTTTATTATTATTAGTGTACATGCAAACCCCCTTGAATCACGGCCAATTCTGTTGATATATTCAATATTATAGCCAGGTAAATTATAACATTCGTAAGGTTTTTCTTTTAAATGTTGACCACAGTTGACCAAGAGATGCTTCTTCCTGTGTCTACAAGTGTTTAATAGCTCAGTTCTTTTGTTCAGTGAAGAAAGGTGAGGTTTAAATTTAATGAAGTATGTCTCTTCCAGACAAAGTATGCATAGTTTGCTGGTAGTTGAGTAGGCCCTGGCCTTAATAATTAATTTCCACTCGATTGAATAAGATATATTCTTGTCCTCTAAATTCCAAATATGTTCACTTAATGCTGTTGCGTGCCTTTTGTCACTATTGTTGAAGCTGGCCGTATGATTGTTGAAAGGTGTTTTGAAAGAGTTTTTTGTTAGTCCGATATAAGTTTCCTTTATGAGAATAAGCACTATTGTTGTTCATATCCCGATTGACCTCCGTGACCCATCTCAGCACAATAAAATTCAAGGATTCTGGGATGGCACACGCGGAGGTCAATCGGGATATGAATATTGTTGTTGCTTATTCTAGCACAGCAGTGGCTGAATTATCGAACTCGCTTATTGTCACGGCGGGTTACGGTTGCTTGGTAAACTATACCGGTTGCTAAGCAGTTGCCTTGGAGGGGCAATCAAGTTTCAATTACAAAGTTTTACTTCTGTTCTGCTTTCGTAGGTTCTGTCTTGCGCAAAATGGTTTTGTTGTGTGATGTAATTATTTGTTTCACGTTGGCCATGCAAAATAACTTAATTTGACAGTTTTCTGTTCAAATGTTTGTGCATATTATGTCCGGGTGTGAAGCACTTATCCAGCAAGTTAAAGACAATGTTTGTTGATATACGTTTTCACTGAATGGTGGGCTAAACCAAATGTGTTTCTTGAAACCTGCCGCTTTTAGTGTCATTATTTGGGTTAAGTTGTTCTATGCATTCAAATGTCATATGTATGGCCGCTTTTTTTCAATGCTTTTTGATATGGTGGGGTTGCTGACTTTAAGGCTTGTTCGTTTGAAGAAATTTTGGCGAGTCATTTGTTTATGCTTATGGGTGGGTGATATCAAGTGTTTTCCACATTTTGCAATTTAAAGGCATGACTCTAGTGTCTATATGCATGTTTTAAGCTTTACATTTTATGAGACATGTATTTGATCACTAGATTGGGATTATTATTTGGCATTTTTCTGTTTTCGACATTTTCCAAATTCAAGATGGACGCCTTTAAAGATTATTAAAACCTATATTATATTTGTATTACATTCTCTCCATTCGTGCAAAACAATATAAAACAGGCATTACAATATGGGTACGATTTAGTAATAGATGTGCGTTAGTATTTTACGGCCGCACAAATTAAAAGTAGGTCTATAAAATGAAAAAACAAATCACGGGAAATAACGATATCATACCAATACAGTGTTATAAGTTATGAATTCACAAGAAGGTGGACCTTTTTATATTTTGGTATGATTGGAGTATTGCGATATAGTTTTCAAAATAATACACTTTTGTTGTTAGAGTAATTGACTTATTTGATCTTATAATCGTCTTGGTTGGTTACTTTCTTCATTTATTCCTTCAGCTTTTGTTTATGTGGACTAGGGCCTAGAATCTTTTTTGTTCAGTTTTTTTGTCACAAAGTAACCGAAAGCATGGTTCCTTTGCATTTTGTGCGTTTTTAATATGTAGGTATATTTAATTTGGGTTTCCCTGTTTTATTTGCTTAAGCTTCAAATCATAATCATAGCATTTTTCTAATTAACTCTGATGGAAGTTTATGCATGATTTCAGTTTGTTTTTTATGAAATTATGCGACATAAAAATTTACTGTTTATATTTAAAAGGACACGATGACCATTTCCAGAAAAGCAACGCCCCATTTTTTTTGAACCCGAGTTTTGCAGTATTTGAAATGATTATCAATGTATATTAGATCACCCTCAGTGGAATGATTTATTAAACCACACCGTCTTTAGCGTAATCAGATGATGAATTGGAGATGCCCACGTATTCTATACTTACGATATCTTTCAAAGGCTCATACAAATCACAAAATGTTTTGTTCAGTATTGTGTTTTAAGGACTATTAATCCACACATTCTGCGACCTTTGGATCTATATCGGTTCATCGGTAATTGCCTATCTTGTGAATGTGACAAAATAATATAACGAAAAAAACAATAGGGTCACGTTCGAGATTGCGTGTTAAGTCAGTTATTGGCTCGATTCGACACCATTTCGTTGAAATAATTGGCTAGGCCTTCGGCCTCCAGAAAATTATTTTCCAATTGAATGGCGCAAATTGGCCATTATCTTACTTTTGGCCAGAGCAATACAATCAATCATTTTGGTTTGGTAACGCTCGTCAATCAGACGGGACAAGACTCGTGTCTAATATGTTAAAATTTAAATTCGACAATTTATTTCGTATCAATCCCACTTTTAGAATGTTTTAACAAAATATGGTTTCAAAATGTTATTTATATATCATACACTAAGTTTTTTGCTTACATAATCAATTCGCTATGATGGGTCGTAAAAAATAGGCAGGCGTTCGCGTTGACTGCTCTCGCGGCCGTGTTACAACGAACGCCATCTCGCTCATTGATTGTCGTCACCCCATAGCCGTGTGGAATACCACGTTTCTCTTTCAATAAGAAGACAAGGTTACTTTTCCCTTGCTAGGAAATCTTTTCTGCATGTTTACATACAGAAATAAATAAGAGATTATTACTAAAAAATGGAGGGATAATAAATAACAGCGGTATCTTTTAACATTAAAACCAAACGAAGAAATTAAAATTAAGGTGTTCCGGTATATAGTGAATACACAAAAGTTTTTAATTTTTGATGAAAACAAGAATTCATTTACTTTGTGTGTATCAGAAATGATTGATTCAAGAATTTGGAATTGTCCCAAAAATTGCATCAATAACATTCAATACTCATAGTTCTTATACACAATTCTATTATCTAGAACAGACCTCTCTGTCTTGGTGGCAAAAAATACAGTCAAAAAGTCACCTTGGGGTCCGTTTTTTTAAAATCAACCCAAACTTCAATTGAATACACAGATAGATCTCCCTTAAGGATTATGATTCGCTACGATTTCAAATATATTTTCATTTTTGAATTGAAGAGAGAATTGTAATTTAATTATTAAATTTAAATTATATTGGTAAAGACCATATCAGTGATTCTCCTCAAAAAGTCAAAATATGGAAAATTTGCGGAATTGCTTTACAGTGATGGATAAGCATGTAGAATTCCCATAGTTAGTTTTCCAACTGAAAATTTGACTAGAAAGGAAGAAACGGCAGAGTTCAAGATAAAACATTCCATTCAATAAATGCTGTAGTAAGTGCCCGTACGGAACAGGAATGGCTAAAATGTCCGATTTTTCATTATTAGGCCGGGGGGGGGGGGGTCAACTTACATTGAACACAATGCTAACACCCCATCCGGAATACAAAAAAACCGCGTAAAAAGAGGTTATGTTTTTCACAGGTAGGTCGCGATACGCGCGTATCGCGTCTAGGGTGTCAAAAACCTGAAAAATGGGAAAAAGAAGGGTGTGAAAAAAATTAAAACCTCAAAACCCGAAAAGGGTAGATAAATCGTGAGACGAGAGATTAACTAAAACTTGTAGAAATTTACTGAAAATAATTTGAAAGATAAATTAAATCCCAGAAAATCGCGGGAGAAATCGAAATATGAATATTCGAAGTCAACCAAGTTGCAAAACGCAGAGCCCAAACAGACGTGAAAATGCTTCCCATCCGATTTCGCTCAAAATTATTAGCTACACCTAATGCTCCTAATTGTGCGCGAAACTTGAGTTCCCGTCATTTAAAACATATGAGGACAAGGGGACGGAATGAGACCAGGGCTTGAGGGTCGAGGATGAGAGAATCGCCAACGGGCGCATACTTGGGCGCAATAGTCTGCAATATCACCAATTATCGATAATTGACAGCGGTTTTGCCTGCATGGAGCCGAGGAAAAACTTGAAAGTGTGACACCGGGAAAAACAGAAACAGACCGGAGAAAGAAACAAGTTGTTAAGTTTAGATTACTACTCAGGGTCCGTAGCCGGGGGGGGGGGGGGGGGGTTCGAGGGGTCGATTGAACCCCCTAAAAATTAAAAAAAAATGTACTGTCAAGATACCAAAACAAGAACGAAAAACAAAGACACACGACGCACCCAGCATATTTTATCAGATAGTACAGTAGAGATATTCAAGCTGTGCTATACCGAGAAACATCCGCGATGTCAGAACAAACTTTTTCCTAATGTCTTTTTTATTCCCCACCCCCCCCCCCACCCCCCCCACCCCCCCCATTTTTAAAATTCACCTCCACATGACGACACCGCAAGGTGGTGTACTTAATGCGCCATCAGTCGATATAAACTTTAGTTCCCAATCAGGATTAATTAGTTGAGGTCTCGGTCTGTGAGTTCCTACCCGGGTCATAGCTCAAAGATTTTAGCGCTCACCTCAGAGAAATGCGATATAGGCTAGAAACCAAAATATTAGTCAAAACTAGTTAGGGTTAATTGAAATGTGCAACAAATGCTCATTGGCTTTATTTTACAAAATTCCCAGATTTTCGGAGGGGGCACATACCCCTCAGACAACCCTTTCGACGATCGTGCGGCCGACATGGGCCCTTTCCGCGACATTTTGGTCACAACAAATCGAAACCCACTTATGTCGATGGCTGACTACTGTTGTAAGATAAATCCATGACTAATTAAGATTAATGTTGATCATAAACACCAAGAAAGTGGGAATAAGCCCCGACCTGGCGGGCAACCTGGGAATAACTTTTGGACAAATTTCACCAGCGTGCCGTAAATACATGCCGGAAATAAAATACCCAAATGTCAAAATGAATTTATTACGCTCTCCGTTAGTACGCATGAATTACGTAGTGCTAGGGTTTCATGTTTACTGAGGGGATTTTGGAGAAATCCCGGGGAGAAAAACCGACAAATTACGTCAATAAAATGTAGGGTGTAAAAAAGAGAAGTCCTTGCTTAGGTATATAAATCAGCTAGATGCCTAAAATCCCTGTTTAGGGTGTCTTTTTCACTGAGATTAAATCCTTGTTTAGGGTTCTTTTGAAAGGAGGCAATTATCGCGGATGGTGTACATGTTGCAATGGAAGTGACCCCCCCCCCCCCGGTTATTAGGTTGCTATCAGCCTTATTTGCAGGTATGTTAAAGGTACGGCTTGTACATGTTACAGTCGTGCAAAAATCTATTTTTGATGATTTTTTTGATTTCCTGATTTAGGCTTTAAGATACAGTTGATGGTGTACACGCTACATTTCAGGGATTTAAAAGTTGAATTCCTTAAGATGTTAGGTTGTGACCAATCATGTTTAGATTTAAAGAATCTCACTTGTATTACATAATCATATTAAGATTTGAATTCAAATCTAAATATGATTTAATCTAGGCAATGGATTTTAATTTAATCTATTTTTGCGGCGGTATCATAACTACACTCCTAAAAGGTTTATGTTAAAATCCCTGAAATTTAGAGTGTATGTAATACACTTTGAATAAAGTGTTTCAATTAACCCATTGTTAGCATCAGGCGATTAGCAAATCTGTTGTAGAAATGTGGAAATTAAAGTTGGCCGCAGTTTATTTTTTGCTTGCCTCTAATTCGGGTCAATGCCCACACAGAAAATCATTTCTATTTACCAACCCTGGTCCAGCAGTGGTCAGGCTTCAAGCTCGTACGGCTCTTCTGAAACAACTACGCTCCTGAAACGTCCAGATACCGATGTAATCCAACGACAACCGACAGATAAATCATTCTCCTTTTACTTTGCCACTGAGAATTGAACATTTTCTGGGGCTTGGTCTTTGTGATAACTTGCAGAACAGCCTTTGGTCCTTTTGGTTTTGACTAAAACTGCCTATGTGATAAGAGTCAACCTGTTCTGTTGCACCATGCGTTCCACAAAACTTAACACCACAGCTTGCACCTCTTTCAGTAAGCTTGTCCTTTCATATGTACCCTTGTACTAACAGAGCCGGTATTGGAAGCTCTCAGACAGGGGCCGTGTTAGATCACACCGTATTTGCGACATCGTCTGGAAATATATCTAACAATGTCAACGGACTTGGATGAACTACTTGCACAAAACGCAAGTGTGCGAGGCAGTCTTAGGTAGGTAGTGCACCAATGATATGTTAATTGTTGAGAAGTTATACTTCATACTTGCGTTCCTGTCGTTAATTTCTTAACTCTTTTTTCCTTACAATCAAGGTGTTAAAAGAAAGAGCAGACATTGGCCCCCAAATGTATTTTTGAGAACTTTCAAATTTATCGGGCTTTGGCACATCACTGCATCGAAAACATGCAAGATACTTTATTTGCTAATTGGTAGAACAATAAAATGTTTGTGTCTTTGGTTAAAGCTCTTTGGGAGCAAACTAAACGCGTTCTCATTTTCCTAAAAACATGACATTTTAAAACTACTTCTACTTATGCAAATTGTTGTTTTAAGTAATGTGCACTATTTTTGTTTTTAGCTCTGTAATTGGAAATAGCGCTGCTGTTGAATTCATCACTTGCGGTACTTTCTCTTCTTTATACATTCTTTATTATAATCCTGTGCCTAAATATTGCCTCTGGAAGCTTGATAACGGGTATATTTCGTTGCTTCAAAGATAAATCCTCAATCTTTAAAGAGGCGCGTATACGACTCTCTTTCTTATCCACCAGCAAACTTTAAAGCGCGATGGACCTCTACCATCGTATAAAGGGTCATTTCAGGATCCATGCACAGCCTCCATCCGACTTGCTAAAATGAGTTTTTATAATCATCTGAACCACATGATCTAATCTGGCATGTGTAGTCCTTTTCCCAATTTCTTATGGGCCCTCAATCGATTTGTGGACCTATCTGGTGATAAGTTTCCCACAAATCACCTTGAAGGTTGTCCTCCTGACTATGATTTATATGTTTCTGCCTCGAAAAGCTCACAGTAGTGCGTGCACATTAAAGGGGCTTAACATTTTTAGGTCCAAGATGGCCGCCGGAAGGGGCATGTTTTTGATAAATGAACCTAAATGGTAATGGTTGGGTAAGGATGTGAGTGATATTTTGAGAACACTAAAAAACGGAATTTATGATATTTGTTGTATATGCGCATATGCTCTTAACCCACAGGATAGTGGCGGTTGTACCCGCCCCAGGGACCTACACCATTTTGTCATTTAGACTCACAGATATCTTGTATTATAAATAATTATCTGGATAGCTTCCAATATGCTCACGATTAAGGCAAGGCAAAAAACCCGAGTGGTTGCTAATAAAAGTTCGTTTCCCTATGATTTGAAGAACAAAATGAGCCAACATTAGGAAACGTAGCAAACACAATTCAAGTTTCAAAAAAATTAACTTAAATCTGTTCCAGCTTTGACGAGGTGGTGGGTAGCAGAAAATGTCTGACATTGACTGAGCAAGAGTGAAAAATGATACACAGATGGTTGGTGTGTGTTCCCTTACGTCTCTAGATGGAAATACTCCAACCTGACCATTCACCGCCAAAAAACAGCGTATTTGTCTTGTAGATCTAGGAACAATCCATAGACACAGGGCAGGGGGCCGCTTCGTGTTGTTTTTTGTAAGTGGGAAAAAATGGCCTCACATTTAAGGATTTAAGGGATATAGATGGTCATAACCACCTTTATCAGTATCGACAGAAGAAAATTAAAATTACGTCTAAGCCATTGCAATTAACATGCATCTGTATGAAAAAAAAAATGATGTGCGCGTCATAAGTGCTTTTATTATCTTTTCTTTTCGCTTAAAAATTGCCGATTCTGCTCATTATGTATAAAAAACTTAGCTTAATACATATTAAACCATTTTTTTATACTTACAGCACTCGATGCATTCGGTAAGACCTGGTTACGGTGTCTCATATTTTAGAGCGTCCGGCCGTTTTAGTGTCCGTCGGACGTAAGTTAAATCTGAGAGTCTGTCGGATAATAAGTTCTGTGTTTCATGTCTAGGGGACTCCTGGTTTTAAAAATGGAGCGTCCCATAGGCTTTGTTATAAGTCGATTTTGTCCGCCGGACCACTAAATACGGTTAGGTGTCATAGTCCGTCGGACACTAAGTTCTACGTTTAATTGTCCTAGGACTCCTTGTTTTAAATGTTAGGCTCCCCCATAGGACTGTGTGTGGTGATAAATGTGTTTTTTCCCTCGGACACTAAGGTTAAGTGTGAGTTCGACGGACACTAAGTTTCTACGTTTCATTGTCCTAACGGACCCTGGTTTTAAAAATGGAGCGTTTCCATAGGACTGTGTGTGATTAAATCCATTAGGGTCCGACGCAAAAACATTTATGTGTGAGAGTCCGACGGACACTAAGTTCTACGTTTCAATGTCCTAGACTCTGGTTTTAAAAATGGAGCGTCCCATAGACGTTGTGTGATAAATTGTTTTTGTTCCGTCTTACACTAATGTTTAAGTGTGAGAGGCCCGACGGACAACTGAGTTCACGTTAATTGTCCTAGGACCCTGGTTTTAAAATGAGCGGCGTCCCATAGGACATGTGATAAGTTTGTTTTTTGTCCGTCGGTTCCGTCGGCCAGTTAATTTTAAATCTGAGAGCCCGTTGGGCACTATATGGTTATGGTGTTTCGTTGTCCTAGCTTTCTTGTTTGGGAATGGGCCATCCCACATGTAGACCCCAACAAGATATTGCGAGCAAATGAGGCCTGGTTCGATACTCCTCCATGATCTCAGCTGTTGATTATTCACAACTCTATTGGCTTATGTTCTAGTTTGGGTATACCGTCTCAATATTAGTTGGGAATTCCATGTACAGTACCAATTCAACACTCGGGTAACAAAAATCACAATATATATCATTCAAAAGTAACTTCGATCCACAGTAAGCATTTAGTATAAATTGTGACAAAATATTGTTAGTGGTAGAATTTGGAATTTCGACCCCTCAAAAGTGGCAATTTTAACTCAATCCCTTTCTCTTTAAAATCTTGGTTAATCTCTATGTCAATAATTTGCATGAAGATTGAAACTATTTACTTAAAAACTGTCATCTGTTTTTTTTTTTCAAAGTTTGACAAAATTGTAATGCATACCCAGAAGTTTTAAAAAACGCGAGTCCCCGTCACGCGAAAAAATATTTCAATTTTGGTTTATATTTTTGCTTATGTTATATAGCTGGTATTTACAACATTCCGGGCCTTTACATGAGAAGAAGAACGATGGTCAGTGTTATAACCTAAATGAGATGGTTCCGTCTGACTACGCGAGTCCGTCATTTGTGGCAAAGTAAAAATTGAGCGTCCCCACAAACTTAAGGTTAATACACTATTTTTGTATGACATTAGCCAAAGCGTTCGAGACTCCACATATAGCTTACGATTTTTCGGGGTTTTAATCGATAAAAACTACCTGGAAAATTTCACATTACTGCTTTTCCAAACTACGAGAAGCATCACCCACAGAAACAAAGTGAAACCCTCTGCGGATCGTGTATAACTGCATACTCCTTTATTATACTCTTTTATCCAATAATTAGTTATGGGGGCGGGGGGGGGGGGGGTGCAGGACTTATGAAAAGTGGACCTTGTTTGGTAAAATTTGACTTAAACCGTCCCCCTAAAATGCTTCGGTTATATTTTCGACTATTGAACACCTCATCGCCAAGAAGTGGACTTTCCTTGTCAAGCTTTCTCTAATTTTTGGACTTTTTTTTTTCAAAAAAAAAAATCATCAAAAGTGACCTGTGCCCTTTTTGTGGGATTTGAGGGTGTGCGACGACCGTACCCCCGCACCCCTCCCCTGCGTACGGGCCTGCATTGATTGAATTCTATAAGCACTGAGGTCGAGTTTGCAACATTCTTCTCTTTCTTCTTTCGCGTCTTTCTTTCTGTTCAACATGCAATGCATATCTTACCCGATAGCAACATCCTATTGACCAACACTGTTCACAGGACAAGTACAACAAATACACACAAACTTTTGACATTAACATCATTGGTGTCAAAGTCACGATAGGGTCCACCGGGGTCAACAACGTTACCATGCAAAAATCGAGATTAGCGTCAAATCTCAAAACTCAATGTTGTCACTTGTAGTGCTTAATCAACCACTACAAAAAATCATTAATGACTTTGTCATATGACACAAGATTTAGGGTCATGGGTTCAAAATACATCAATTACGTTACACATTCAAATCACTACTCCTACAGATTACATAGTATTATCCCGTGACTCCTAGTACGTGATGTTAGTTTTTACTCCCTCCCCTACAAAAGTTACTTAATAAAATTTCGACCAAAGGTCATTTGGTGGGGGTCAGAGGGTTCAAAAGGTATTTTAACAAACTATGCTTCTCGCTCCGTAAAAAACAGAAAACATTGTATGAAGCAGCTTGAAGATCTTCACCAAGTTTTGCTCATGCGTCAAGGCTGATCGCTTGGCTCCCAGCTTCCCTCCTGCTTTCTGAAATTTGAAACTAAGAAAGATCTATAAGTTGTCTATCATTTCTTATGTTAGAAAACAATGCCTACATCTTTTCTACTGTGTTTGCCTGTTCCTGGGCATTTATTGCAGATCCATAGATCGATGTCCAGAAGAATCCACTATGTCACCTGGACTCCTTTGGACAATTTGAGGTATTGAGATCACGGTCAATGATTGAAAATTTCTAAAAATGCAGCCTAAAAATTATCACAAATTCTTCCTAAGTGTGCAAAGGTTTAAAAGTCAATTGTGACATGGCTGTAATGGTATCATTAACGGTCAAAGATAAAATCTAGTAAATTTACTGTAACTTTCTCATACACTGTATTTATCTGTTTTTCACCACAAAAGGAAATTACATGTTAGCATTATAATACATATTTGGTGCATGTAGCCCAATGTCTAGCACACTACCCAGGTTGAAGTTCAACTGTGTTATGGATGAATTCCCCCGACTGTAAAAAAAAAAAAATATGTAGCTATTTGAATTGATTGGTTATTGTATTCATGAGGTATGTTCAATCTTCTCATCTCCAATAATGCAAATAGTGATTTAATCAAAATATTCACAGAATGTAAAAAGAAAAGTGGGTCTAGCATCATACCAAGTTTGAAGTTCATTCATTGGTCTTAATACATGGGATACAGTAAATTCGTGCTCACTTTGTTTAATATATGCAATTAGGTCTTATATACCAACACATATATGAAATGAACCAACATGTAGGTCTATATATCAATCCTACCAAGTTTGAAGTCTTTGGTCATTGCATTCATGAGGTACAGTGGAATTAATCTTTTTGGCTTTATAATGCAACTTTGTCCATTGTAAGCTTATTAATATTCCTGGTGTAAGAGCGAACCTGTTAATTACCAAACTAAGTCACGGAACTATCCTACAAATTTAAAGTACAATAATACATGAAAAAGTGCACGGCCATTTACATGCCGTGCAAACAGAAAATCGCCTGAAAAGTCGAATCTGTAAAACAGGGCCTACACGGCTGGCTGGCTAAGCCCCTTGGGATGGTCGCATTTGGTTGCTATACAGGCTGGTTGGACATTGGATGCCATAAGGATAGTTGGACATTTTGGATGTCATTATGGGATGGTTGCAGTGTTGTTAGCATTGGTTTGCCACAGATGTTTGACATTAGGATGATGCTAGTAATGTGTTGTTTGATTTGAACCAATGTCCCAATTCATTTTTATATTCTAATACCTCTGCTGCCCATTAATTGAATGGCAGCTTCTGTTTGTTCAGTTTACTGCCCATTGTTCTGCAATGGTGGGTCGCGGAATGCATTTTCTCATTATATCCACGCTGTCTTTCGGTAATATGAATAAACTTTATGGGCTCAGAATGTTACCTGGCTGGAAAATAAAATAATTGACTCTGGCTGCGCCTCGTACATTATTTATTTTTTCCGACCCCTCGGAACATTATTCGCCCATAAACTCCTAGCCCTCTTCCAATTCATCATTATCTATTTGTCCGTCTTTTGTTTTATATGACCATTTTCTTTTGCGAATGGTCATCTAGCTAGTTAGATGACCATTATTTGAAATAATGGTCATCTAGCTACTAGATAACACTTCCGCAAAAATAATGGTCATGTTACACAAAGAAACATACTATAGGGAATTGTGTAGAACACCGTCTACCATTGTCTGCCTGGGGAAGGGATTATTGAAATTATAATCGCATTCTGGACACCTGCATGACGCACAACTGCCCTGTAATAAGGGAGTTATTGCGAGACAACAAAAGTCTGCCAGGTTGAATGCCACAGCGTACGGTTATTCCTGGGTGTCGTAGCAGGATTGTATTTAAAATACATAAGCATGGGTTGTCGCTTTGGTGCCGTATAGGATGATATTAATGGGTCATACAGTAAAAAGATTATTCCACATTTAATAATACTGTTTAATACTGTAATACTCTAAGCAAAGTTAGAATTAATGTTAGTGAATACCAATTATCGTGGACTCCTTAATCTAACTATTTGCCAAAAGAACGGGTACTGATTATTTTTTATTTTTGTAAGAAATTCACAACGGGACTGTTCCATGACAAATTGGCACTTTTAAAATAGCAATTTCGACAAAAAGTATACTTTAATCATCATCCGAATCGCCGTTAATTCCCAATAGAGACCATACCTAGAGCAAAATTAACAGAGTTTGGGCTTCCCAAACGCTCCAACCTGTCACAACGTAGAGGAACATGTTATCGGTCATCCGAACCTTCGATAACTGAAAATATAACAGAAGGTCTTATGGCTACCGATGCAGCACACCATGAGATATATATTAGTGGTGCTCAGCGCGGTCGGAATGCTTTCCACAATGTCATCCAGGATGTGGCCAAATGGGTGGCGTGCAGTTAACAAAACATCACATAATTTTCACCTAGGCGGTAAGCAATCCAACATTAACCAAACTTAATGCTTTTCACGAGTCCACTCATTTAATGAATAAATTCTGTTGTGTCAGTGATGGTGTATTCTGATTTATAATCGTATCTGAACGAGGGTAAAGGAAATTGGGGACTGTCACAGTCAGCTGCTTTTGCACCTGACCACACATTCCCCTTTGTGTTTGTGAGTGTATTGTTGACAACCAAAGAGACAGTTAAGCCGAAATACACAGTTTCCTCTATGGGTTGTAGTGTTCAAGGTTGAGTATACACTACATTCAGCTGAATGTCCAAAGATCGAATACCTATGGTAGATTATACCCCTTGGATTATCTATAGGTGATAGACCTCGTACCTGCAAATAGGAAGGAATCTGGTGCTTTTATTTAAAGAAAAAATTAGCTTTTCCCTTTTAAAACGTTACAATTATGAACGAGTACCAAAATGGTGCCGAAATTGGATAAAATGCCATTTAATCCTTTGCTCGACGTTATGTAAGATAAGGTCTCCAAACAACATTCGCGATATAATGGTCGTCTGGAGGTATGTTGAGCTTGATAGTTTCTGACTTGTCTCGCCTGCGGCTCGACCTGGTCAGAAACTGAGCAAGCTCAACACATCTCTAGACGACCATTATATTCGCGAATGGTCTTTTTGAAGACCTTTATCCAGTACATAAAAGGATACTGCATCAACCCTTATTTCTTAATTAAAGTGTTTAATGACATTCCATTGACAGTCCTTCAACAAAGGTGGTAAGTAGATTATGTTGGCCCAGGTGGTTAATGTAGTAAAATGATGTCATTGGTGCGTGTCATGGATTGGAGAGGGGGGAGACCCTGAAAAATTTTTGGAAATCTTAAAAAACTTAACGTCATTTTGCAGCCCGCTTTGCCTAAATTATGCATGTATCTGTGTGTATGATGGTAGTGGTCAATGATAATGCTAAACCATTATAATGCTTATCACGACATGCTTCCAAGCAGTTACAGCGCGGCGAGAAGTTCCTTGTCAAATTTCAATTTGACCCAAAAACTTTCCCAACATTACTAGGCTGTAATAGGTTGTAAAAACTTGTATATTAAGTAGTAGTAGTCGTTAAGGCAAGTTTGAAGTGTATGTAACACGTTTTCTGTCCTTTACTTTTCCATAATTTGCGGGGATACCGACGTGCTGTAGTGAATGAAGCGTGCCTATAGTTGTTAAAATTAAACCAGTCTTAAAGTTGAATTTCAAGTCGCAAGCTCTTGTGCTTCCTTCCGACTCCTAAAGACTACGGGGGTTCAGTCCGCACAAACCCACTTCACTAGTGTCAGCCCCTCGAGCACAACACACGGCATAGTCGCGGGGTTCCTGACCAATATACTGGAACAATCTATACGTGATTTTAAGCTAATAAATGTCATTCCTTCTTCTCGCAATGTCGCTGTTAGACCTTTATGCACCAAATAATATCTGTGGAATGAGTATTTTAAACTGCTGATGCATCCTTGAAAAAAATCAAATTTGACTTTTGACCAAAACATATTTTTGTAGAACTGCGAAAACATAATTTGGCGTGCTTTGAGGTAATTCGGGAGGCAATATTGTGATATATTATGACGTCTCGTAGACGTCTAAGGTCAGAAATACCTTTTTTCCAAACACAAATAAATGAGCCTGGTGCACAAATGATCTAAATTTATATAATAAAACAGTTTTAATTATCTTTTACTGATTTGGTTCAAGAATTGGGATGTCCAAACATCATTATATATGTAGTAAAAGTTGACACAATTACAACCAAATGTTTTATAGTAGGATTTTTTATCCTGTCATGTTCATGTAAAGTTTTTTGGGCGTGACGACGATTCCATTCGTTCTGGAGGCTTGGATGCTTTATCAATGTCCTTATAATAGAAATCGATGTTCAACGCTACAGGATCAAAAGTAAGGCCATTAATTAAAAAAAGGTTTTATTTTTTGCTTTTAATTAAATAAATAGATTGTGGATATGTAATTCCAAAACAACAAAACTTGACAGAATTGAAAAGCATTCAACCATTGGTAGAAAATTTATGCAGAATAAGTTGTATTATTCCTCACCAATTAAAAGTTCTTAACGTCACAATACTTCAAAATGATACGTTTATTTATAATTTTTCATCCGGTTACAGAAATAAATATTTTGACAGTTGTCCAATCATTTAGTAAAAAGTAGCTAGAGTTTTGGTCACTCGACAAACTACAATATTTACGTGGCTAAATCCTCTGTATGTCACCGCAGCCTCGATGTTGTGCAAACTTATACGTTTTGATGACGCAAAACAAAGGAATCGATGAAGAGGGTCTCACACTTTACGACAATCTATTTCCCAATTGATTCTGGTATAAGCCCTTTGCATATTCGATACAAAATGTTCATGTAAAATGGGTTAAAGCATCAGTATTCTTGTTGAACAAATAGTTGAGCATTAAGATGTTAATACGACTTTTTACTTTTATCCGCCTAAAACCTCCCCCACCAAATGAATTCTTACCATCGACACTACTGCGTTTACTGACAGGAATTAAAAATCAGACTATAATACTTATGTCCTTCAAGAATGTATAGTATGTCCACAAGGAAGCGTTGCAGTTCAACGAGGATGTGTCCTACAGCGGGAGACTCAAACTGACCAGCGCACAAGTTCATACAAAACGCCTCAGGTATTATATTCCAAGGAATCTTCTCAGTCCTTGAGGTAATTCTTGTCCAGCAGTTCAAGGACGACAAGGTTAAATAAGTCCCTCGACGATAGTATAATCCAACAGATATCAGTCCAAGATAACACCACCGATGTCTATCTGTCACAATTGGAATCCTATTTTGAATCCCAGCACTTTCGGCTTCAAAGCGGACAGTTAGATAATAATTACAGCACTCTGCTCACATGGAATTGCACATATCATAAATTCCTGGGCACTTAGTGTGTATAACAAAAATCTACCATTATTGTAGATAAAATCAGCTATCCATACTGTATAGCTGATTACACACATGCTGACCAGAGAGTCCTTCCAGTCTAAAAAACTACTACTATTTAACTTCACACAGCTAGATTCCCTTTTCTAATCAATAATCATTATATCATCATCATGCATAAACATGACCTTGCAACATCAACTCAGATTTCACAATCTAAATTACAACACTTCACATACTATACTTTGTGGGGGAATTCCCTAGGTTCTGCAATGATTTGATCTCAAAACATAACAAGTTTCTAAGTTTAGAATCCGTGGGGAATCCCCACTTCCCGATGTGCATATCTAAACAGGTGCACCTAGCAAAACCAAACTAGGGGTGTTCCTTTTCTCTCTTTTATAGATACAAAGTGACTTTTCCCGTGAGAATCTTTTCTCAATAAATATTGAGAAAATAATACTTTTGAGTGTTTAATCAGAAAAAATGGAGGCCATATAACATCATCCCCATTAAAAAGAAAATTTTGAATGAACTGAAAATTTTTTCCAAAATTTGGCTTTATACCTTTAACCATTTGGTGGTTAATTTACATACAGTACACGTTGCAAATTTTACACTTTTTAAAAGTTCTTGCATTAACTGCCTTCAGTCTATATTACATAAGGTTGACATACTAAATTCTGGAATAAAATTTTGAGCAGCTCGGACAAGGCATCTAGCAAGCCAAGACTTTTCTTTTCTTGATTGTCTTGAGATTGTTTCTGGTAGAGTTAAACTCCAGCCGGTAATCTTGTCAGGTGGAGTTACTACACATTATCGTCACAAAATTTAATTGAAATACCAATTCATAAATTAGTATAGGGTACATTGTTCCCCAACTATGCATCAAAGGGGAGTTTGACTGGATCTGGAATTTGACAAGCTCACTTCTACTTGGACCAACTTGAATGCGCAATTGGTCGGTCTGAAACGCCAAAATCAAATGTCATGGGTATGGACATGTGTCTCATGGGGGTAACAAAGGAAATATGTTTCTACCACTCATTGAATTAACTCTTTAATTCACCATTGTTGACTTTGTGGGATGGTGACCTAATTTTTTTTTTTTTCTTGTCTTAAAATTGGCTAAGTAATGTAGAATTTTGCCAATTGACACATCCATACCATTTTCTGTATTTAGTGCTGTCTTGTTCAGGTACAGACTCTGGGGCGTCATTCATTGTAACTCCATTGTTATTTCTCGGTTCATCACTAACTCTGGATGACACCACACACGCAGGCGTAACGTTTCATCTCTTTCATTTATACTCTTTGAGCATATTTATGTGACAGAATGTCGAATTTTACCGCTACCTGGTGGTTTGATCACTAGTCAAGGTTCCCACTTTGTCTCAATCCATTATGGTCCAGAATACTTGGCTTGCAAAGGGATGCCCTTGTATTGGAAAAGTGCCAAAAACTTTGTCAAACCGGCCTGACTACTCTGTCCTGGCACATCTGTCTAGTACCCTGTTTCATTTTGCACTGGCTCTGTTTGAGGATTTTGTTTTGGCAATTTCTGTGGCTCTTGGAGAGACTGTGTCTGAAATGAGACACATAGTCTAAAAATTCCATCAGGATTTTCACACAAACCACTTTCTTCAGTAGTTTGCAATGGTCCCCACGTTAACTTGCGACCAAACACCAACTCAGATGGACCGAATCCTAATGACTCTTGTACAGCCTCCCTGGTAGCAAATAACAGGAGATGAACTCCCTCATTCCAACCTTCAAATTCAAAACAATAGGTGTTGATATTGTTTCAAGTTTGTGGTTTACTTTCTAGGGCCCCCGGGATCTGGGGGTAGATGCTGAAAAACTGTAATGGGAAAATTCCCAACTGGTCCATACTTGTTGGAACAACCTGACATGAAATTTGATTCTTGATCATACTGGGAATTGATTTTGGAAGGCCTACTAGGGTGAAAAAACTTGTTAGAGCCTTCACTATAGTGTCTGTTGCTCCTAATATTTCTCAAAGGTGTAGCCTCAGGGAATCTTGTGGAAGCACACATCATGATGGTCAGTAAATACTGGATTTTTGACTTGGTCTTGGAAAGTGGCGTCCTACGCAATCTATTAAACACTTACTAAATGGCTCATATCAAAGCTGTATTGGTTGCATAGGAGCAGTTAGGAATTTTCTGATTGGGCTTGCCCACCATATGGCACCATTTGACAAGTCGTAACAATACTCAGACACATCTTTTCTAGTGTAGGCCACCAAAAGTAACTCCTAATTATGTAATGTGTTTCTCACACTAAGTGTCACAGCCTACTGGTGTGTGACTGTCATGGGCTATGCCTATCCACTTCCCTATGGTATACTTTGGCACACAAATTTGATGCACGGACCCCATTCCCCATCGTGATCAAGTGCATCGGGTGGCCGCCATTTTCTCATTGGGACCCATTTTTGCTTGTAGAAACATCAGGAATTTGCTCGGCGTCCTGTTGCGACCAATGCCCCTCCCCTCTCACCTAATTTCTAAGGGCGATGGATCGTTGTGCTGCTCATTTACCAGCTTGTCATGGCGTAATAAGGGTCTCCTTTACAGTCCCTAACTCTTATCATGTCAGCTGGCTGAGTTGCAGGTTTACCAGATTATCACTTTGTTTGTGCTCGGGGCGGGATTTCACTAACAGGAATTTTAGTCTCCCCTGAAGAGGGAGATGCCTCCAAATTCCTCTATTTTGAGAGAAAAGGATCTCTAAAATTTGGGACCAAGTCGTCCTCAAACTCTTCCATTGTGTGAGTATTTTGACTCATCACCTGCTCACGTTTTCATGTGAGGCTTTTCTGGTAATTGATCTCCTAGTTACTGAACATGCGGGAAAAATGTCTATTTCCTCATCAAATTAATCCACTGTACACGGGCACCTGGGAAACAATGGGATCTGGGAGCAGCACTTCCCCCCTGCCAAATCATTTCCCAACACAACCATGGTACCCCTTTTACTGGGTGTTCTTGTCTAACACCAATTGTGACGTTCCAAGAAACCAAGGCTGATTTCAAATTCAATTTTGCAGCAAGAGGGACACTAATACAAATCCATATCTATCCCTGAATCAATGCACACTAGTTCCTGGGAACTTCACTATCAAAATGGAAGTGCATCTTCCAATATCATGGATGCGCGCAAGCCGTGTCACGCATGATTCTAATGGGTTGTGGATCTAACTATCCACCTGGAATATGTGAAACCAAATCCCATCCAAAGCTTAAAGTCATCCCTTACCTTTTCTGTGTCAATCCCTTTTGTGGAATTCTTGTTTGAAACAGAAGAATGAACTTTGACCTCAAAGTAAACGCACAAACCTATGGTTCTGACTCACTTTTGGCTCCCTTACCTTTTTGGGTGGATAGCCGTTGTATCTTCCCAACACCGTGACTTGATGTCTGGATTCTTACAGTGATTGCATGGAACTGTGATTTGGGTACCATCCCATGTTTCTGATTAGAACCATAACTTTCTTTACTCCCCTTTTAATGGGAACCTGACTGGGATTTCCCTTCCTGAGTGTTACCATTGAGGGACGCTTTGTTAGACCCCGACTTATTGTTGTATTGTTGTACTCAGTAAATTCTATGCTAGGCCTATAGTATGACTTAATTGTTGGTCAATGCATAATCGTCGGCCTTCACGGCTGGGGCTTCACGCAAACTGTTCAATTTGTGTTTATCCAGATGTGTTTGAATTCTGGATGTACACTGTTTGAACTCTTCGAACTAACATCAACTCCCTAACGTTGGACCAAAATTTGCCCGACTTCTTTGAGAGAGCCAGCGATTCAAAATTGCTCCTTTACACGGCAAACTCAAATATACATGGGTTTGTCATCCTTTTTCTGACAAGACTTGAATTTTGTCTATATGTAGGATGAGTGGCACCAAGTCATATGCTTTGAGCACTACATCATAATCACTACATCGGTCTAATGACATGTGGCCCGAATATATTCTCGGGCTTCTGTTTACAATGAACATCTGACTGTTGCAACATGGTCCAGACCGCCTTGGCCATTTCAAGCTGAAGCTAATTGGCAATTTTCTCAAAGTGTAAGTATTTGTCTATCTTCTTGTTCCTGAAATTTTTGGAGCCAGGCGAATATTTTCGCCGCATCAAAACCAGAGGCTTGGAGAGTCTGATGAGCTAGCCCTGTTGCATTCAATTTTTCTAACCCTAACTGAGCTTCAAGCTCTTTTTTTGTTTCATATCATTTGCAGTATATTTTCCTTTTCCAATTCCTTTTGTATTTGGATATTGGCCCATCTCTTTCTGTTTTCATTTCATTTTGCATTCCATTTTCTTTTTGTTGATTCTTTTTGCATTTGCATTGCAACTTTTCTTTTCTTAATTCCACTTGCAATTTTTATTTTTCCCATTTCAATTTCTTGTCTCTAATTTCATTTTGCATTCAAGTATTTTCTTTAATTTGACGGCATCACCAGTGCCCGTTCCGACCTCTTCAATCGTTTCAATATGAACTATTCCAAACAACTTCCTGGGGGGGGGGGGGGGGGAAAATTCAACAAAACTATTTTGATCACGTGTGTCTTTCTCATAGCAGGTTTTGCCTCAAGTCCTAAATGCTTGGTAGTTTCATTAACTCAGGCTTTCTCAGATCATCAAAACTTCTCCCAAGTTATTGCCCTATGAACACTTCTGGATCAAACTCCATTGTGATTGAACTCTACACAACCACAATATACTCACTTGAACCAAACTACAAATTGATAGTATTGATTGAATAATTGCAAAAACAAAAAAAAAAAAAAATACAGAAACATAAATATGATAAAATAATATAATAGACAACTTGACAAAGCAAAAGCAAGTAATTCTGGATGGGATAAGAGAATGGGTTGTATAAAAACACGATCACAAAAGTGCTCTCATAACCAAAGGAGAAACAAGGATACATGCACAACAAGCAAGATGATTAATAGGAAACAAAGAATAGGCAAAGCCAAATGTATGCCTCAATGAAAACAAAAATCAGTCAATGTAAACTGAGTGGAAGAAGCAAACAATTACCCTGTTATATCAAAGTGGTTTCCAAACTGAGACTAAAAAAATTAACAAAAACACTACATTTTTAACAAATTATTAAAGTAAATTAAAAAGTTGTGATTTACAGCCTGACCCTTTAAAGTTATAAAGACTATTGGCAGCACGCACTTCAGATGGGATTCATTCCAAAGACGTGGTAGTGAAATAAACATAGAATTGAAGAAAGAGGAAAGTCCTTGCAGATTGGTTTGATTTGCAAAAAAGCCTAGTACTATGCAACATGCTATGTTGAATCAAGAATTAAGAAGAAGATCAGAGTAGGGAGGGGGGTGGTAAATCAGGTAAATTCTTAAAACCCAGAACAAGCATTTGGATTTTGATAAGTATGATTTCGAGCCTGGACTAGATTTCAAATCAAGAAGTCTGTCAAGTAAGGTGGCGAGCATCCGCCCTTTGGTGATTGCTATAGAATAAAGTCCTTGTAATTTTCTGGTGCACTTCTCGAACCATCCCAATGATTACTTATGAGGTGCCCAAACACATGCACAGTAATATATGGGCAAGATGAAGCTTGTGAGGTTCATCAGTGCATTGAGACATATTTTCTTGGGCATCTGATGATGAAGCCAGACAGTTTTGAAACCTTACATGAAATTGCAGCTATATGAGAGTCAAAGGAAAGATCCCTACTGAAAGTAACACCAAGTAATTTGAAAATTGTTAACTTCAGCAAGTATAACTCTCCACCCATAAGTATAAAGATCACAATAATCAGGAGACTTAGATCTACTCATGTGCATAACGGAGCTCTTAGAAAGATTGAGAGGCAACTTATTAACAAGAGGTCATTTAAAATGTGTGGAAATCATTCTGAAGGACATCATGATCACTGTCACTAAAAAATAGGACGAAGTATAGATTGTGTGATTATCTGCAAACTGAAAGAGAGAGAAGACACGCGAAGAAACACCTCAGTAAATCATGACCAAAAAGTAAGAGAAAAATGGACCAAGAACAGAGCCCTGAGGAACACCTGAGGTTACAGAAAACCACTCTGAAAACTGCACCCTTGAACACAACTCGCTGCGTCCGCCTGAAGAGAAAAAATTTTGAATTGATATATCTGAGAAGAAAACCTCGGATTGCCCAATGAATGAAGTTTTGAGGAGTAAGTAGTAAATGTTGGGTCTACTTTGTCAAATGCAGAGCTGAAATCCAAGAAAATACCATCTACAAGATTACATTTACGATATCAAAGAGATTTGCTAAGAAGATGAAACTGTAACCAACATTGCTCGCAATTTCTCCCGTGCGAAAGCCAAACTGGTTATCTGCAAACTATTGTATGTACATTTACATATTCATAATACGAAACCGAAATTAAACTTTCCATAACCCTTGCCACAACATATAGCAGTGAGGGTAAAGGACGGTAACTACCACATCACTTTCGGCTTATCACCACCTTTATAAAAAGGAACAACATTAGCAATGAGTATGTTCCAAGCCTTTGGAACCTCACCTTTCTGAATAAAGAAATTAAACAAATCACACAAGACAGGAGCAAGCTCATTACACTGATTTCAAGAATGGAAAGATTTTCATCAGGTCCGGCGCTTGGGAAGCATCAAGATTTTTCAGAGTTTCGAGAACTTCATCCACTGTAAACAGATCAAAACAAAGAGGAGGGGCACCATGAGAAGTAGCTATGTCAGGTAAAGAGTTAAGATCAGAGGAAAGATACTACCATCAAATTTCTCGAAAAATGCTTGTTAAAAGCAGCAACAAGTCAGCTAGGATTACTAGTAGTGGTGTCATTAATGGTTTAAAAGAGGTTGTGTTCAGAGGCATTTCCTTTAAGATGCGACATAAGACCAAAACTTCTTAGGATTACCACTTGGAATTCAGAAATATCATAAGTATAGTCCCTGTAACTCTTCTAATTAATGCCGTAACCTTATTCCTACGTCCTTTAAATTTTTGCCATGCAACATCAGAATTACCTTTCTTAGCTCTCTTATAAAGTAACTTCACTTTTTTAGTACAGAGTTTTTGATGATATCTTATTCATCCATGGCAAAGGACTTGAACTTGGAAACATTGTTCCTAGGTACAGAGTGATCAATACTGTACATAATACAGCTCAACATTTCCCAAACAGAATCAACATCATCCTTATCAAAACCCACATACTGACCCAAACCATTAACAAAGAGAGTGCTTCATTTGTCAAAGTATTTGCCCTATTCAAACAGTACACCAGGAACTAGTGATGGCTTACACTTAATTATGCAATTGTATCAAAAAAGAGTTAAACAGCTGAATGATCACAACCATGCAGATAATAAGTTGAATTACAAGAAGGGACAAAAGAAGGATCAGAAACAAACACCAAAAATCAAGGAAAAGTGGTCAATCACCATTAAGGAGTCCTGTGGCTCTTTCAAAACCTGAGTGAAGCCATTTGAATACATGTATCAGAAGGAACCTTTGGAAGAAAGAGCACCTTTGTAACATGCATTTCATTAACCCAATCAAATGTGAATGTTTAAAATAACCAACAAGAGAACAAAAATATAAGACTTATTGATGCTTGTATGTTACTAAGATTTATCATCTCTAAAAATATCCAAAACTATTTTTGTTCTGTGAAGGTGGCCTATAATAAAAACACCAAACAAGCATTACCCTGAGTTGTATTATATTAAACTCAGCCCTTTCTTATGTAAAATTTCAAGTTCATTAGATAAAAACTCAGACTGCAAAACCGGATTAAGATTAGATCTAATACCTAAAGCAACCCACCACCATGGATTTCTATCATTGCGAAAAAACAATAGTCTTCATTTTATGGAAAAACTCACCAGCATTGAAGAATCATCAAGCCAAGATTCAGTTAGGGCAATACACAGACACACAAGGATTTTCTAGATTACACGCGAGAATGAAAACTCAAACAAGATATTTTTTATGCGGCGCGCATATGATTTGAAGTATAAAACTGACAGGTTACTATTACCACTATTGGTGTCTTGCTTGACGAGAATCACCAAGAAGAAATAGATTCAGTAGTACTAATACGTGAGAGTATCACTAGTGTCAAAATTCTCTTATCGAAGAAGAATTAGTGTCAATAGAGAAAGAACTAGTGTCATTAGAAAACATAGGAAAAATATCACCATGACCATACTATGGAAAACTGCATTATTGATGAAAGATTATGATTATGAGGCTCCACTCCATAGGGACATGGTACCATTAAACTTATAATCAATAAATGGCAAGTCAGCAAATGGCAATTCAGGGAAACATTAATTAAAAGAAGCATAAATTACCCCACCAAATATTGTTGGAACATTCTAACAATCAACATGAAAATCAAGAGAAACAATTATTACAAGAAAATATAAGATGGTGATTTATCTTCTTTTACAGACATCACAATTACACAATTATTAACAATATTAAAAAAAAAGTTTTGTAATATTATTTACAGGAACGATTTTGAATATTGACAAGTTTGAGGTAGGTTGAGAGAAGTAAGCGAATGTAATGATTCAATGATGAGATGAACACATTAAATGAATTTGTAACATGAATACATGGTCATTTGTTGTCATTGCAGTTAACGTTATTTTTTTTAAAACCCCCCCACAGGTAAGCATTTACAAGAACAATACACAGTCAAAGCATATTTTTATGTACTACATTGCAATGAATGAAAAAGACATTCATTAATTTCACAATTATCTCATGGTTGAAAGAAGGACACCTCAATAATATCATCACTGATAGAATATTTGGAAGTTATCAATTTGATTACTGGAAAGCATAATGCATGGAACAATTGTAACATTATCACTTAATAAAAGACTTAGACAATTATAATCTTCATTGCAAGTGATAGGCCTACATGTAACATCAACAGATTTTAGTGTGCATTACATGTAGGCCCATCAATCACTGTGACAGCGACTTGCCACTACAACCAGTTCTGCTAGCACAACTAGAAGTAGCTGAGTCAGTCAGACACAAATGGTCAATAAGAGATTCACTCGTAAGAAGTAACATTCTCATCAGAATATGTGGAGCATTAAAACGGAAGAAAACACCATTACAGTTAGCATTGTCATCACAGTGGTTTGAATATGTCAAACCAAAAACATTTCAAAGAGTTATCACAGCATATTAGCCAAAACACTCTCCATGTCCTGGTCCTCTATGACCATAAGATATTTCAACCCAAGTTGGACAACAGTCTGGAAGCGAAAATTGTCGAGCTGATAGATTGGTTGCGGTCCTTGACGAAAAAGGGACGAGTGCACACAACGCAGAAAGTCTTGCATATTTCTGGCAAGAAAACTAAGACCCCGTTTGTTGGGTGCAGTCCATCCCTTAGGACAAATCTCTGGAGCAGCCTTGTTAATAAAAGTCCTTTATTCTGATCACTAGATCCTGAATAGCACTGTTAACTGAAATCCAACTTATGATAAGTTGAGGCTTGTCGACCTTTGCACTAAAGATGAAATGGTACCTCCATGACGCAGAGGAAATTCGGGATTTCAGAGATATGGAAGCAAGTTCTTTGAATTTTACCAGTGATGTGTATTTTCTATAGAGTCATGTTCAAGATTATTTGTACCAACATGTACAATGATGGAATCTGCTTCAGTGACAATTCTCTTATTGTATCAAATCCCCACAGGAAATGTTCTATTCTGCGCCCACCAACACTTAAGTTGACAACATCTGCACTTCTAGATAGGCGCTGGCCATCTATCCGCTTGGAAATGGAAATCACCAAAGAGCACAATCTTGAGCTTGTGTGACATTCTTGATGCAGGGTAGTATGTTTCCCTTGGGTGCTTTCTGTTGTGGTAGTAGACTTACTGGTACTATTGTTGGGTTGTGACTTAGGTACTAGTGATGGTGGGACAGAATCTGTTGAATTTGTATTCTACCTCATCGAAGCTAGCACAGCGATAACTCTGTTGAGGGTTAGAAACAGTAGAAACAGGCGGGGGAATTTACCATGGTCTTGGGCCGATTTTTTGTGTTGTGCCACGGTGTCCACTGAAACATTTGATGGTGCATTGTGGAGTAGAGACTAAGAGCATTCTGTAGCTCTTACTTAGAACAAGAACAGTTATGTGCTGTATTTGTGCAACTGCATTTAGTCAGCTCTTCAATTTGGTGTGGTTTGTAAACAAGTGTTGTCTTCTTCAGCAAAAATTTTGCCGCATTGGCTTCCACAGGGTTTCTTGTTGAATTTGCCTCAAATAATGTAGGTCAAAACTTCACCCACCCTTGCGATGAGGAATTGGAGCTGCGACTCCTTCTCAGTCAATTGATCATGCAGTTTTGAGTTTTTAGCAGTCAAGTCCGCTACCCTGGAATTCAGCATGTTTGTTAGTATGTGTATCAACTTAACTCTCCAATTCTGTAAAGTAACCACAGACCTGGATGAGGTCATCTGCACATTAGCACAGTGCAGGTCCCACTGGAGAAGTAGCGGGATTGGTAATATGATCAGGAGTTGAAGTAAGTGGATCATCCCATTCTTGAAATGATAAGCCAGGGAGTAACAGTTACTGGCAATGGCGAGTCACTACGGGGTGACCATGATGTTGGTGGAGTTGTGAAATGGAGCTGGGTTTGCGGCTGAAGATTTGATCATTACTCTCTGGGAGAGTAGGCAAGACTTTTTCACCCACAGATCATTAACCAGCACCCGAACTCTGATGAGGGAGTAAGTTTATAAAAAGTAATGGTACTCAATGCTACCATTAGTTGTTTGCAAGCTGACCTCTGTAAAATGTTGCCATTTGTTTTCATTTTCCTGGTGCCCCATACAGCTCATGCACTTCCAGATTCAGGTGATCAAAAGCCAAGTCTTCATTTAAGACATGAATTGTGTAAGAAAGGATACCATAGAAATACATATCCCCATATCACAGGGATATGAGTTTTTTGCAGTGTTCAGTAATTCCAAATTCAAAAACACACTGTGATATTGGAAGGTCAATAGAGTTGTGTGGGTGGTGATAGTCAGGGAATCCATGAGAGAATGTTCCTGGGACTTTGTATTGATCCATTGTTCTCTCGGATTTCAAGTGGGTCACAGTATTGATTATTCTGCTTGAAGTTCTGTGTTGTACTCTCTCCACACAAAATTATGAAGAGAAAATTCAAATATTTCCACTATTCCAGGAAAAAAAAAAAACATGTGCAGGGTCAGAAAGAAATTATTCCACAGAAACCAGTAACTTAATTCCAGTGACACCATATAAAAATTGTATCACAAATCCATTAATTAAACACAAATATTGCGAATTAAGAATTTTAGAGAGCTGACTCAAATTTATCTCAAGTCAATTCCCCAGGGAAGAGCCCCCATTCTGTTATGAGTCTCGTAGACGTCTATATGGTCAGAAATACCTTTCAAAAACACAAATATATGAGCCTTGTGCACAAATGAGGATCGAAATTTTATTATAAATAAACAGTTTAATGATCTTGACTTGATTTGGTTCAAGAATTTTGGTATGTCCAAAAACATCTTATATATGTAGTAAAATAACAATTACACACAATATGTTAATACTTATTGTCCTCAAGAATGTCAGTAATGTCAAAAGGAAGCGTTGCAGTTCAACGGTGACATGTCCTCACAGCGAGACTCCAAAATGACAGCGACACAAGTTAATACAAAACCTCCTCAGGTATATATTCCAAGGGAAATTTCTCAGTCCTGAAGGATAATCTTGTCCAAGCAGTCAAGACGACAAGGTAAAATTAAGGCCCTCGACGATAGTAAATCCACAGTATTTATATCAGTCCAAGATAATCACCCCCATTTCTATCTGTCCACAATTTGGAATCCTTATTTTGATTCCCAGCACTTTCGGCTTCAAAGACGAGAGTAGAATAATTTACAGCACTCTGCTCACATGGAATTGAACATTAAAATATCATGGCACTGTGTGTGAAGATAAAATCTACCATATGTAATACAAATCTACCATACTGTATAGCTGATTACAACGCTGACAGAGAGTCCTTCCAGTTCAAACTAACTATTATCCACACAAGCTAAGATTCACCTTTCTAAGAGTAATTCATTACATCATCATCATGCAATTATAAACTAAGACCTTGCACCATCAAAGCAGATTTCACAATCTAAATACAGCACTTCACCTATCTTAACTTTGTGGGGGAATTCCCTAGGTTCTGCAATGATTTTATCTCAAAACTAAACAAGTTTCTAAGTTTAGCATCCTTGGGGAATCCCCTTCCCTATTGTGCAATCTAAACAGGTGCAACCTAGCAAAAAAAACTAGGGGTGTTCCCCTTCTCTCTTTTATAGTAACAAAGTGCTTTTCCGTGAGAAATCTTTTCTCAAATAAAAATTTGAAGAAAATAATTACTTTTGAGAGTGTAATCAGAAAAATGGAGGCCATATAACAATAGGAAAAGTTGAAAATGGAAAAAACTATATCTCGGTAGCGTTCGGAAAGACCTACGAGAAAATTAACGCTGCTAAAACTTTTAAATAGTGTTTCTTGCACCCCCAATTAAAGTGGTTAAAAACCAAATGGGGTCTTATTTAATTATCATTATCATTCACGAATCGCGTCTATATTCCTTTATTGTTAGTTAAACAAGGTACGTGGTACTATGGAGTTGTTGCCGTAGTATTTTTATAGTATTTTTGAGCTATTTGCAAAAAAGTAAGTCTTCTCTAAAAAGTTCATTATTCAGATTAGATTCTGTATCGAAGAACCCACCCAGTCTATTCCATGTCGATTTTCTCCTATGTTTGCTATAAATCGGAAACCTGGCCAGGCTACCTACCCATCAAAAGGACCGCAGTATCCTCTGTCTCAACGGTTGTATATTCGAGCCAATGTGTATTGTCCGGGTGATACTCGGCCACGTATTTGCAATTATATTCAGCACACATATATCCTAGGTAAGAATTGGTCTGGTGTTATAACGACCATCAAGAAATGTAACAAGGTATTCTAAAAACGCCGTATATCGCAATGAAATATTAATAAATCAAAAATTCTAACGACACATTTGCGATATAACTGCTTTCCTGGTCTTCAAAGTCCCTTCAGCGTTGTATCCATTGGCATGTTTTTCAGAAAGACAACTCAGCACTGAAAGAAATATTTAACGAATTTCTTTTTAATTATGCTGTATTTGCTTTTGAGAAATGTGATGTGTAATATTTTCTACTAAGCAATCTATTCCTACCCAAAATGTAAACATCTCATAAAGCTATATATGGTACTGTAAGCAAACATTCTATTAAACATAGAAACAAAGAACAATTTTAATTATGAACAGTTGCTGGTTACCTCTTTCTAATTGTCAAACCCTCGATATATTCCGATTTTCAACATGGATCAGCCACAGCGTTCCTGTATTATAACAACTTGTTAATTACCATCCCTGATCTTGGTATTAATTATGATACAGGTCTGGACATCGATGCTGTATACCTGAATTCACAAAGGCCTTGATACGGTCAATCACTCCAAGAATTGGGAAGTCAGGGCATTGGATTCGGTGGGCATTTCTCACCTGGTTTGAACCTACCTTGAGGGCAGATTGCAGAAAGTGGTTATCCATGGGCTCCAGTCAGATGGTTAGCTGTCACATCCGGAGTTGCACAGAGCTCAATTCCACGACCCCACCCCCCTGCTCTCGTCATTTTAACAATGACCTTCCAAAGTGTCTCGCCACACCAACCAAAATAGGCCCTCTTGCTGATGATAAAAAAAAATGATGTTCCCATATGTCCCTAGGGAAAATGGGGGGTGGTGGGGGGGGGTGGGGGTGACCTTTAAGACAACCTGACTATCACCGCAAAAAAGGGAGGTAGCCGTTATTTGTCTTGTTAGTGTTGTAGGAGAGGCCAATTTCCCACTATACAAATGGCAGGGTCCGTCTCATGATTTTTGAAAGTGCAAAAATGGCATTTGGTTATTAGAAACAATTGCCACCCATTGAAGACCAAATCTCTCTGCAATCTGATCTCAACATGCTCAACATGTTCTTCATTGGAGGCCAAACACGGATTGTATTTTATGTGTTCTTGTACAGGTTCACAAAGCACGGCCAACATTATCATGTTCTACGCTGTGGACTATCAGCTTGTATTCATAATTTGCCCTATCAAGTTGATCACCAAAAATGATCTTGGGATTATTGTATCTAATATGTGCCCAATTTCTTTATGGTAGGGACAACGTGCAGCTACTACCGAGTAGACATGGATTGGATTACCTAACTAATGACGTACACTCGCCGGCCATGATTCCGTGTATTTTTGCTGCTAGACGGATAGTGTACCCACACAGCGGCCTACCCGTCGTGGAGTAGCTACGTGGTTACACCGGCTCTCAGCGCGTTGCGGTATTTCTCAGGGCCAATTTTGTTTTTTTAAATACCACGTTTTTTAATTTTTGCATTTTTTTTAAAGTGCTGGGAATATGGGGGGGGGGGGGGTTGATGATGCCCGATTTGAATTTCGAAAAAAAAAGTCTAAAAAACGATCAATCAAAAAATGCTAAACAGAGAACACGTAAATAGCGCCCTCATTTCATGACACTTTCAACCCTCTCAAAAATGGCCGTCATAGTACCGCGGCATTGCTAAGTTGGTAGCTGCGTGTTCTACTGGGCGAAATAAATCGAAAGATTTACAAAAAGAGCTTAAATTTTGATACCAACAAAACTCAAATCTGATGGAGTAATAACGGCGATAGGCGCATTTGAAAACAAAAGGATTATTAAAGTTCTGACTCAGAGATTTCGAAAATTATTTTTTTTGTGTGTAATAATGAAAAATAGTCAAAGAACTAAAGATAGTAACCTCCTAAACTGCAACATTCGAAATTTTGAGATGAATAGGATTGTTGTGTGATGCAGAAACATTTATTGTGTAGTATGTGGCCCATAGGATACGGTATAACAAAAAATCCGGATCAGGAATTTATAACAAAGTTTTGTGATTTTCTCTATGAAGGAATTTGATATTTTAGCCTTAGCAATTTCACACAGTAATTAGGATAGTGGAAAAGATTATGTACATGCAAAAAAACCACAATTTAATTTTTTTTTGGAAATTGAGGGCGCCTCTCAGGAAAAATCTCTGAATCGGCCTAACAAAAGAAATATTTGGTTATATCGCCTCCTCTAGTACCATTCTGTCTATGTACGTCGTGATTCTGTTGTGTGCACCGGTCACTCATTCCTCACGCGACGATGTGTTGTGGCCGTATTTCATGACTAGTCAGACGATGGTAGCCAAGAAATCCAAATTTAGCCGTCGTTCATTGTTTAATTAAGACAAAAAAGCAAGGGTATTTCTGAATGTTAGCCGGATTCAAAATTATCCGATTATTTTATAGACTAGCTCACTTTCACTTTTGGGGATAAGGCCAAACTTTTTTTTTTTTGTTTTTTACTAGGAGGCACGCATAAATACTTAATACCCACATACACCGCATCAATTAGTTACTTTGATTCCCCCGGCTTGAAACACGCAGAAGGGGGATTTATGCTATCAGTCAAGGCGGGGCGTCGGCGGCGTCTGCGGCGTCCGCGTCGGCGGCGTCCAACCAATCTTGTGAACGCGATAACATGAGAACCCATAAGGGTTATGGTGATTGTTTTTTAAAAAACTTGGTGGGTGGGATCGGACTGCCATGCCCTTCATCTGATTAGATTATGGCGGGGCATTTGCTCATTTAGGATGACCTAATTTGAATAATTAATGAGTTTAAATTTGGGGTATTTTTACCCAACAATCTTGTGAACGCGTTAACATGAGACCCATAGGGTTATGGTAGTGGATGGTGATGGAATTGGTGGGTGGGATTCGGACTGCCATGCCTTCATCTGATTAGATTATGGGCCTGGTGGCATATGCTAATTAGGTACCTAATTGAATAATTAATGAGTTAATTGGGTATTTTTACCCAAAAAGCTTGTGAACAAACTATCTGAAAGATCCAGAAGTCGAATTTTGATGCACAACTATGGAGGGTGGGGAATCATGTTCTCTCGCGCTGATTAGGTTTAAGGTGGGTTGTACGGGGTAAGGGGGGTTGTCGGGTTTAAGGGGGGGTTGTCCAGCTTTAAGGGGTTGTTGGGTGAAGGGGATTGTGGGTTGTTTTAAGGTGGGTTGTCTGGGTTTAAGGGGGTGGGGTGTCCGGGTTTTTAAGGGGGGTTGTCAGGGGTTTAAGGGGGTTGTCCCAGCTTTAAGGGGGTTGTGGGTTTTAAGAGGGGATTGTGTGTGGGTTTAAGGGGGTTGTCTGGGGGCCCTTAGGGGGGGCTGTTGTGGTTAAGGTGGGTTGCACTAGTTTAATGGGGGGTTGTCCATGTTTAACGGGGGTTGTCGGGGTTTTAAGGCGGGCGTTGTCCAGATTAAGGGGGGTAGGTTGTGGTTTTTTTTTAAGGGGGATGTGTTGGGGTTTTTTAAGGTGGGTTGTCTGGGTTTAAGGGGTTTGGGTTTTTCCGGGTTAAGGGGGGTGGTCTTAATTAAGGGGGATCTGTGGGTTTAAGGTGGGTTGTCCGGGTTTAAAGGGGTTGTCCGGGTTTAAGGGGTGGTGTATGGGCTTAAGGGGTCTTGGTGTGGTTAAGGTGGGTTGCACGATTTAAGGGGGGTTGTCCAGGTGTAAGGGGGGTCTGTCCGGGTTGTTAAGGGGGGTGTCCAGCTTAAGGGGGGTTGTGGGTTTAAGGGGGATTGTTGGGGTTAAGGTGGGTGTTGGGGGTTTAAAGGGATTGCAGTGGTGTTTAAGGGGGGTTGTCTGGGCTTAAGGGGGCTTGTTGGGTTTAAGGTGGGTTGCAAAAGTTTAAGGGGGGTGGTTCAGGTTTAAGGGGTTGTTGGGGTTTAAGGGATTTGGGGTTTAAGGGGGGGTTTTGTGGCAACATAATACGCGTTATACATGCACACTTGCACACATGCACGCGCATTCACGTATGCGCGCAGTGCGTATGCATTGCGCGGGACGTTGCACATGGTCAAGGTCCGGGTTTAAGGGGGGTGTCTGGGCTTAAGGGGATTGTTGGGGGTTTTAAGGTGGGTTGTCCGGGTTTTTGTTTAAAGGGATTGTTGCGCGGGGTTAAGGGGGGTTTCTGGGCTTAAGGGGGCTTGTGTGGTTTAAGGGGGGTGCACGAGTTTAAGTGGGTTGCCCAGGTTAAGGGGAGTTTGGGGTTTAAGGGGATTTTTGGGTTTAAGGGGGGTGGTTTATATTGCAGCCTGATTCATTTAAAAATTTGTAAACCGCTCCCGCCAGGGGGATTAGCGTTCGAGAACCGCGACGTGATTTTTTTTGTAGGGGCTTGGCTGGCAGCGTCTGAATGTGTGTTGGGAAAAGGATTTTGTTTATCGGTGGTGTGCATTTGTTTACAGTGTGTTACGACCTTTAACCTAGTCATTTATGCTTCGTTTCATTGGACTTCAATTCTGCGGTCTTGAGAAATCGCTCCCATCCTATTCGTCTCGATAGTTACAATTGTGATTATCAAATTGTACAAACAAATGGTTATGTACAGTAATGTAAGATTGCAAAGAATTGACAAAATGCAGTTGAGTGCATATTGGCGAGATTTTGGTCTCTGTAACCTTGCAAAGTTCATGTTCCTTCAAAACATATCACCTTCAATACAAAGTAATAGACATGAGGAACGCTGTTCGATAATTGCCCAGTGCTAATGATAATGGATTCGAATGTTCTAGTTACTAGGAAACTAACAGAAACCCTTGAGTTTGACACATGCGCGGACCACATGGTTGTAAAGGGGGTGGAGCTATCATCGGCGTATTACGCGTGGTCAGTGACCCAGCAGCAGCAGGGGGAAAGAATAAGTATTCTGCCACAGGCTACAATTCTGCAACGTCTAACACGCAGAAATAAAACTTTACTGCATGTTAAAGGTGCGGAATTTTAAGTGGTGGAAAATTAATTAATTCATCCACAGCGGAGCGCCTCGGTGGCCAATCAGAGGAAAGTGCATTGTTGTTACTGCAGTGTAAACCAGAAACCAGGGAAGTACGCGCTCATCAAGGGTTTTGCCCGACTATAGGTCGCAATGCAACCCTAAAATATACGAGCAAATCAGACGCATCCTTTAATCGGAAGGACGTTTTCGTTATGGACGGCTCTATTTTAGGTTTTGCAGCAGAAACAAGAACGTGTACTTAAAAACGTTTGTAGCAGCATTTACTGAATTCACAAAACAACTCAGATAAAATTAATCACCCAAGTTGTTGCTAATGGCCTACAATCGAGTTACAAATACGGACAGTGTATGATTGAGTACATGGTGCTAGTTTGTCACTGTGTCAGTGTTGTGGAACTATACAATATAAATATCATGGAAGGATTTCCCCTGAATTTGTATCTCTCAGAATACTAAAATTATTGAATTTTTCGCCAAAAGTGAACACAGAGAAATGTTGGTCCCCGGTTCGCTACAAATATGTATTGACCTTATTCCAAAACAGAAGCATTCTCTCTTCTTTTTCAACTGCTTCATGCACCAGGTCACACTACATCATCTGGAGGATTCTGTATGATCAACCTCCAACAATTTATGGGCTCAAAATCTTAAAATTAAAATCCAGTTCTGTTTGCAAAGAAATCCTGGGCAGCCATTTTCATAAAAATACAAGTTACATAGGTATGCGTCAATCGAATTGATGCATCAAGGTGTTCCTGATGCGCTCATCACTTCCAACTTTGCTCGTGCGCGCCGCATGGCACAGACCGCGTATTGCCAGGAATACGTGAATACACCCCGCCCCCTCCCCTTGGCAGTTGCGCCCATGGGATTTTGTTTGGTGAAAAAAGGATAAATTTTTTTTTTTTTAGCGTAAAAGTAAAAACGAAAAAATATGAGGAAAAAATGAAAATATATTTAGATTCTGTGTAAAGATATATGGCCATGCGTTTTTTGAAACTGGGATTTCGGTGACATCAAAAGGTGGACTTTTTACGTCCCCAAATGTGGCCGATTTTCGTTGAGCGTCATTTATTTAGTAACAATGTATGCTACCATATGAAGAGTATACATATTCTGAAAGGAAATTGCACAAGGGATCAAAAATGGCTTTAATTTTCAGGTAGGGTTCCAATGGTTAGGGAGTATTGCTGGCAAGGGAGAAAAAATTGATGAAAAAATTTTTGAAGTCATGAGAATATTTTATTTTTGTCTTACATCCTACATTAAAAAAAAACACCAATTTGACCTTTACAGACTTAGAGGCTTTCTGAAAATATATATTTTACTATGCTATCACAGATTTTTTTTTTTTTAATGGCATTAATATGTTGCAAAAATATAAATTCCGAAATAAAAAATTTTTTACTTTGTTTCTTTAATGAATTGTTAATATTTAACTCTATGTAAGTGTACAAAAAGCATGCAGGTTATTTGTAATCACTCAAGTAAAATGACAGATGCAAGGATGTGAAGGTAATGCTTGATGATGTGACCATTTAACAAATTTACATTTTTAAAATTAATGAAAAATGTCTGAAGTCATATTAAAAATGGTGCACCACAATGTATTGTTGTGGGCATTCTCTACTGACTTCAGAAGATACCACTTGGCGATTTATCTTGTGCTGGTAGGTCCACACCGACATGTGAGCAACTGACGCTTTCTTGGGACACGTTGCTTCTTTGGAGTAGTTTCTTATAATAACAACCCTCTCTTGTGGTTTTGTATAGCTATATAATAGCCCTAACTTTTGCACCAGATAAAATATGAGTTGTCCATAATTCGGGAGCATGGGTTAGTGTCAGTCAGTTCAATAACGCAATCGATGTACATGAAAAGAAAATTATTCCTGTTGTTGCTGTCTGTGATGTTTCAGGCAAATGACAGAGTCTCTGCCATATTAAGTATGGAAGGGCCATTCATGGTCAAACTGTAATCTCGGGTTCAGACATTCCCAAATTGTCATGGAATCATTTCGTCCCGGGCTCATCGTCTTCCAATTCGTACCAAATGTGACCACTATGTAAGGGAGGGGGGAAAAGGGATGTACCTTCTTGACATTCTCTCGCCTCCTTGACTTCATGTTTTCACACTGTTATAATCTCTTGGATTTGAGCATGCAATAACATGTACGGTCCTTTCAGTATTTCCCATCAATGCTTTGTGATGACACCATGTGTAGTTCCTCGTTTCATTCCCACAGTTGTATATTGTTGCGCCAAGTTTTATATTATTTATAGATTTTTTTAAATCATTTCTGCAGTTGGTTAATTCAAGACCAAAAAAATGTAGTTCTTATATTAGCTTTTACATGTTTGTTTCTTGTCATGAACAGTGTTACATAGTACTCAGTTTTATGTTTAGTATTACGTTCAGAATTTGCCGCACCCATTTTTCCCAAAATCGCTCTCTCTTCGGATTCCAGAACTAAAGTTAGTTGTTATTCACTTAAAACAATATATATATATAATTTTTCACTGCATTGATCAAATTAAAAACTTAAAGTTAACATAGCTGTTCTTTCATGCTTTCAGGGCAATGGTTTTTCAGCAGACGCTTATTTTAAATTTTGCCCGCGTGGATGGCCCACGGCTCCTCGTCACAATGTTTTAACCTCTAGGAAGTGTACATGGTTGTAATCAAACTTAGGCACATTTTAAAGAGCTGCTCAATCCTTTATTAGAATGACATGGCTCGGAAAGTGGGAATTGGGAAGCTCCTTCCCACGGACAAAATTGGCCATTGGAGGGAAAACTTGGCCATTTGGAATTGGAGGGAAATTATACATATAGTGGAAATCTTTGAGAAATGCAACTATCTTCCCGGGAAATTTACCTTTTTTAAGCCCGGATATGTATTTTTGCCTATGTAGGACATTACAATGTGTAAACAAATTTGAACCAGGCCACTGAAAAATCTCACACAAGGTGTCACGGCTCCTCCAGTATAGCTCATGAGTTCAAAAACGCAATGGCCATATGGAAAGAAAAACAGTTATCCATTAAATATGAAAAAAAATAAAAACTGGACATTGACTAAGTTCCTGCCTTAACACCCCCAGTTCACTCCCCTAAAGTAAGATGAAGTTTCCCCTGGATAGAATGGACTCACCCCAAAACTACAGCTGTAATGTTAGCACCAATATTTCAATCCGTTTTATGCAAGACTAAAAACGTGATTTGTAAGCCCAATAGAGTGTTGTGTAAAATAAGATTGGTCCTTTTTTTTTTTTTTTTACCAAAATGAGACGTATTTTCGCACATAAGTTCCAAACTAAACATCCCTTAGCCCTAAGATTTTCAAAGGGTAAAGAGAAAAATATGTAGCTTTCTTCTGCTACCAAAATTTGGGCCACCTTCCAGTAAAATTTGGGGGTCACTGGGGACGAGGCTAAAGCGTCGGGCCATAGTACATTTTAAGCAAATGTTTAATTTTCAAAGTACCATGAAATCTATCATTCCATCCCGTCGCGTCGTTAAATATGTTACCATGGCAAACATGTTTGACCTTGAGGAGTTTCTCATGTGTGCTTGAATGTAGTCTTTGTGATGTGTACACAGTTACTTGTTTACTAAGCAAGCCTCAACCATGTTATGCAGCTCGGTAAAGAGGTGCCAAAAGAAAAGCATCGTCAAATCAGTCTCGTACGGTTAACTTTTGGCTTTGGGCCCCATAAGGATATGGCGAGTGCGAGTGTCCAAAGTGGCGTCCCAACACACATTGTATGGTGGATGGATCACCATGTCAAGGTTACTAAGGGTTATTAAAACCCTTCTCTACAACACCGAGAGATATAATAACTTAAGTACCAAATTGAGCAATGGACTCAAATCCTTCAGGTTCAGAGGTCAGGTGTGAACACAATTCTCCATGACTTGCACAGTGAAGAAATGGGGTGATATATGCACTTTAAAGTTTTCTTAACTGTGTACCTAGATGGAAATAGGACTAGATGGGAAATTAAGGTAAAACCATGAAGGAGTTGAATCACATTGCTGAAATTTGCGCCCACTTAAAAGGTCCGTTTATATTTATATCCTGTGCTGTAATTTTCAGTGTCTTGATTGGACACTGCTCGAGTGTTGTTTTCAATTGGTCAGTTTTAATAAGGAAAATTGGTTTTCAGAGGAAAAAAGGACTGATATCAAGACCCACCAAAAATCTTTTTTAATAGACACTTCACCACCCAAAGTTAATTGGTTTGTCACCAAAAATTAAAATCAATATTGTTAACAAGAACTTCCTTGTAAAGAGTGAACTCATGGCAACGCAAGTCAAGTTGAGTAACATTTATATTTTCACCAGCCCCCCACCAAAAGGCAAGTGTGTAGTTTTGTGTCATAATCTTGTTCCAAAATGAATAGTATTGTTTGGTGTCTTGAATCAAGGACTTCACAAAATATAATTCCTCATTGGAAGGGCACTTATAATAATAAAAATAAGAAAGAGAACAAAAAACAACTTTTTCTTTTTTGATAATTTGAGTTTGTAATATTACATGGAAATCTTATTTTTTTATGCAAGCGGGTCAAAGCGTACTCCAAGGTCAGTCACATATCAAGGTCAAAGGTCGCACACACAGCCTCCTAGACAAAAAGGTGCTCAAAAACTATGCCCTGCGTCAAAATATTACGTGTGTCTAACTTCATAGAGAAAATAGTGAGTGCCAGATAAAGGATATCTTGTCTCAAATGAACTTAAATGATTGAGAAGTGTCAGTCAGCTAATCAAATAACGACACAGCACTGAACGGCACTTCTGTGTGTCAAGACCAATCATCCTGCTGCAATTTTTTTGTTCAATTCACAACAGTAAGGCGTTGCTATGTGTGCTGAATCTTCTGCAGCTTTTGATACTGTTGGATCATGCCATCTTTTGGATAGGTTATGTGATACTTCAACATTCAAGTATGCATTACAGTGGATTCGGTCTTCCTGCAGAACCGCTCTTTTTGTGTGCGCATTGGGGATGCAATTTCAAACAAGCAAATCAGATCCCTTTCGGTCTTCTCAGGGTTTGTAGGTCGGGGCCTCTCTGTTTTTCATAATGTACACATAATGTTCGCATTCAATCATCCGGAAGCACAATATTGGTTACCACATGGAGCTGAGATGTGCAGCTCTATTTGACACTTGATCCTAAGATTGATGGTGGTGCCGATATATTATTGTGGTAATAAAAGACTCTCTCTTGTATTGAAAGAGAATCAGTGAGTGGATGTGTGTACAACTCAAATGAATGGATGAAAAGACAAGAATTTGGTCATCGCAAGTTCATCCTATTACACAAGTCGCCTCAAAAGACATTGCCATCAGGGTCGGGCAAGTGGATGTTCCCCAAGTCCTCGGCAATTAGAAAACCTCGGTGTGCCGTGTTTGATCATAGACAATTCTAGGATTGAAACATGTAAAGGTCATATTAAAGTCTGTTAAATTACACCTTCGCAATATTTACGGAGCCGCCGATTTATCACATTTGAGAGTTGTCATCATCTCGTCCGTTCATGATTTTATCTCGCATGGACTATGCCAATTTCACTTTTGTATGGAATTTCGGCCAGAATCGAGTAAAACGTCAGATTTTGCACAGAATCAGACAATGTCTCTGACTGAACATGTAAAGGTCCAGAATTAAGTCTGTTAATTTCCACCTTCGCAATTATATGTACCGGATCCCGGCCGTTTTATCACATTTGGAGGTTGTCATCATCTCGTTCGTTCACTGATTTTATCTCGTACATTGACTATGCAATTCACTTTTGTATGGATTGTCGGCCGAGATCGGAGAAAACTTCAGATTTTGCAGAATAGAGCAGCCAGGCTAGTGTTCAGATCTGATAGGACACCAGCCACACCAATCCTAAGGAGCTCCATGGCTTACCAATTAGCGAAGCGCGTGTCTGTTAGCTTATGCTTCTACGTCAAGGGCATTTGCCGGACATTTGCCAATTTATTACTTGTCCGATACCTCTCTTGTATATTCCTGGAGGCCGGATTGCGATTCTGCAGATGGACCCAAGACGCCTCACTCACTGTTTCCCGCACACAAGGTTCAGGGGGTGACAGGGTTTCAGCAATGCGGTCCCTAGCTGTGACGCTTGCATATCTCTGTTCGCCACTCCAAGTGTCAATTGTTACTTTTAAGAAAGCTATAAAATTTCATCTATTTCCTAAGAGTTGATCGTTTTGCTTAATTAGTTTTTGTTTTGCCTCACATGATATTTAATGTGCAGCTGTTTTCTATTGATAGTTGATGTTAAGTACTTTCTCATGGTTCATCATTACAATACCTGTGGTATATTATGTTTTAGGCTAAATAGTAATTACTCTCTATTTTTGAAAGCGCTTTGACCTTGTTTTGAGAAGGCGCTATTCAAATGCAATTTTTGTATAGTATGTATATAGGTCAAATTTTTGCAGATGAATTTGTGTCCCCCAAATGTTACAGTATAACAACTCCATATGGTTGATTGCTTTTATGCTCTGATAGTTCGTCTTTTGAGGGGAATTTTGATGAAAACAAAGGACACATTTTGCACAAGAGGACTTTCTCATAAGACCATTCTAATAGAAGTGGGCTATAGAAGGTCAATGTTTCAGAATCACTTCGAACACTAGGCTCATTGTGTGGTTACTTTAATCACCCTGATCCCAGTTTTGAAAGAAAAAAACTGGATAAAAGTGCAAAAACCAGGTTGCCCCATCGAAAAATCCAAAATGGCCGCCAAATTATCAAAAATTTGATTTTGACCATAACTCAATTATTTTGGTTTTAAATGCTTAATTTTGGTGGCACACTAATACCCATGTTTTGGGTATTAGGGAATCATGCTATGCAACTTTCATCTCACAAGGGCTGTTCGTTTCTTGAAATGACGTTTTGTATTAAAATTGAGCTTGGGGGGTTCGTCAATAACGCGAATCCGATGATATGGCGATTATGAACATTCAAAAGTTTGAAGAGAATTTTATTATGAACAACATGCGAAAAAAAAAAAATTTTTTTTGACTTGCGTAGAGTGTTTGCGGTTTTGAAACTGCAGGCTTTTTAATGTCTTAAAAATGCCTCCATTGAAAACCCATATGTAAGAAAGTTCGTTGACCCCTTGTATATTCCAATGAGAGTGTTTTGGAAATTTTAAATGAGCCTTGCAGGAAAATGGTAAGTGGTTACACAGCTCTAATCTTTAGAAAATCATGAATTCAAAACAGTGCGATGATGGGCCAACCAGTTTAAAATTTTAAATTTTGATATTTATATGTATATTCATAAGAACAAAATAAGATAGAGACCGCTATCCACGCACGACGATGGCATGGATGCTTTGAAGTTGGTTACAATTAACAACTTTGTAGATTGGTTAGAGGAGTTGCTATACGCACTAAATTCGCACCCACCTTGTCGCGTCGTAGTGACGCACGCACTTTCGCGGGTTACATAAGGCGTATACGACAGATGTGGTATTACACACAACAGCGTGGCCTACATGTAGTTTCCGGGCCATAGTTTTCAGTGACGTGACTTGCGTTAGTAACACAGCACGACATAGGCAAGTGCTGCACATTAGGTTTCTTCCATTTCACTGAGTCATCTAACACGTTCAACCAATACGGGTTCGTCAGGCGGTGACACTGTTGAACAAATGCCCATAGACGATTCGCAGGATTAGTAAGAGTGAGATGAATCTTGAAAAGAAAAAACCAAAAATGTTTTAATCACCGCCGGTTGAAAAATTATCTATACCACCTTAACAGAGAGTGTTAAATGCATAATGTAGGCCTATATCGAATTTTACATTTTAAAACGAAAAAAATCCCAACCCTAATTGGATGGCATTATTTAATACTTTCATTTAGAAAAAAACTACTTTTCAACATGTTAAAATAAAATTTTTAGCTTTTCTTTTCAGGATTTAATTTATTGCCATAGCAATAGCGCCACCATGTACGATAAGTAACCTGATATTTATGCAGTATGACGTGATCGGGATGCATGCGTAGGGAACACGACACGTACCGGACCGGCGAATCCATAAGTAACGGATTTCATGCAGATTCAGTGTGCAGTATGCATTCCACCGTTGATCGAGTGTCCTATCCCGATGTATTTAGGATCCATGGTTCAGTCGGAATAAAATTACGATTTCTTTTTTTACGTGTTGTCAGAGGTTTCGCCAGTTTCTTCCACAGGTGGGATAGGGACAAAAAACGTGGTTTTTTCCGCACACTTAAAATACGGGGTCAAATATGCACCGACTAACAAAATAAAACGACCCATTTAAGCTCAAACAACTAATGTTAGGGTTTATAATGACCCACCGAAAAAGAGTGATTTTAATCCAAATAGGGTCATTTATTTTTAGTCGGTTGCCATATTTGAACCCGTATTTTAATGCTTGTGGTTGTTCCCTTGCAAGAACACAAGGTTTCTTCCCGTTCTTCTACTGAAAAGCGGAAAGTCATTTATAAAAAATTCTATTTTAAAGCCCTGGCTTAACCTTTGGGGGGGGGGGGGGTGTGAAATATAGTGAATAATTAAAATAAACTATTCGGGGACAAAAAAACACTATATACTTGCCGCGTACTATGCTATGAACTTGTAAATTAAATTTGAAAAAAAAAACCACAGATTGTTAACACGCAAAATAAAGTAGCCTTGATGATTTGAAGTGCAAAGCCAGATGATATGGTTTAATTTAGTTTGTTGTTCATAATACATTTCTTGTATTTTCTTCCAGTTTCTTTCTTGATAGGGACTATTTGTTTAGAAAAGTGTTAAAATGCGATAGGGAAGGTTTACCAAATATTTTCATTGCGGGAAAAACCTGGTGTAACATTTGACCGGAAGATTAAGTCATTTCGAAGGAATCGTAATTTACACGGTTTTTGTTATCAGCTTTTATCTTTTTTAGCTTTGCGCGTGTTTGTCGCCGCTAGCTGCAGGAGAGGAAGAAAAAACCTAAACACTGACGCAGTATAGGAAAAACAAATACGCGAAGTGAGGCGTTGACAATGCGTACCACATCAGTTGAGTTTCGGGCGCACCACACACAAAGCGTACTGGCAAAATTGTTGCTAGCATCGACCGGACTTCAATACCGCGCACGGAAAGATGAGCGTGGTTCTCTATCTTGATTTGTCTATGTTACTTTTTGGGAAAGCGCCCTTGCAGTCCAATTTTAAGCTATAAACTGGCCATATCGAGAAAAGGAAAACAATATAAAGTCGTGGATGTATAAGTTGCATGAATGATTCCATAGGCCAAAAACATGGGTATTGCCACAAAAAATAAGGTGATGCAAACAAAAAAATATTTCAAGTTATGGTTCAAAATAATGATTTTGGCCAAGTTAGTGGCGGCCATTTTGGATTTTTCGTTTGGGGCACCCTGGTTTTTCGCAACTTTTTAATTTTTCTGTGAACATAGGATAAGCTCATTAAAGCCATCATTCTAGCCTGTGTTCGAAGTAGTGAAGTGATCTGAAACTATACGACCCTATTAGCCCACCTCTATTTCTAATATATATTAATTTTCAACAAAAAGATGAATATGTGTGTTTGTGTATTGGGCCAAAAATAGCATGTCACAAAGGGGGGCTTATTTATGAAAAACCCAAATCACAAATTTTCTTGTGTTATAGGAGTGAGTTGTGTGGAGGGTCAGTGTATGTGATTGTATGGGAGTGAGATGTCGTGTCGTAAGAAAATGTGTGCTGGGAGATTCTGAGGAGGACAGAGAGGAGCAATGATGAGAGCATGTGTGGTGTGAAGTTGATGATAGATTGAGGACTGAGGATTGGAGGCGTTTAAGGTTTCATATAATGAATACTTTTTACACAAGGGAGGACTATTCAAGGTTTTGTCATTGCACATCCCCGAAATTAGAAAGAATTTAGTATTGTGCACCACATGTGATATTTGGGCCGGCAGCCGTCATGGAATAAACTGCATGTGAAGGATTGTGGTGGCAGCTATACTGAAGTCATTGTCCGATGTTCTGCTACCAATTAGGATAGCACTTCAATATTAAGGAGATGCGAGGGTATGTGCATGTTTGGATTTCGGGATACTTGCGCAAATCATGCAGAAGGTCTATGTGAACCGAAATCGAATAGTGACGCAGTTGCTTCACTTAACTTTTCTCTTTGTCAATTATTCACAGTCTGTACCCTCCTGTATAGTTAATATGATTTCCTGGCATGGTGACCCACATCAGACCAGGGTTCCTTGCAGAAGCGGGGGCTATCTGTAAGCAGATCATGATACACTGTGGGTTGTGGAACAGCACCGCAGACAAGGAACACTCTTGTCGCCCACTGCTTGAGCACAAATGCCCAAAACAAGGACCTTTGCGGAATTTAGTGAAGCAGCCCAAACGTTGTACCCATCTCTTGCTGATCATTTTGAGAACCACAGTGTTTGGACACGATAAGAAGAAGAAGAATTGCACACCACGCCTCCCTGAACTCCGGACACTAGACCCCCTAACTAAACATGCCGGTCAGAATAGTCCCATTCACTTGGGATATACTTACGTAGCGGAAATTAGCAAGAGTCCGCGCCCGCAAAAAATAGCTAAATTTTCCTTAAGTTGCACTAAGGTTTGCAAAGTTTCTAAAATCTGGCCTTTCTTCACTTCAGGGGACTTGCCTGATTTTGGACACTTTGGCCTTATTTTAACGGCAATTTTCCCAAGTGACACTGGGGCCTTGTTGTTTACAAAATCAGTTTTTGGGTAAGTGCTCAAGTGATGGGCGAATAACTTAACCGTCTCACAAGCATCCCTTGGAACTGCATTAAGTGATTGTGGGCCTACAAAACTATCTTATTTTCGCTTCCTTTTGATCGAATACGTATAACGACGCTCTATGGCGATACGGGTGGTGGGTGGGGTGGGGTGGGGGGGCTGGGCAGAAGTAGTATCGATTTTGATATCAGATGAAAGGCCGTATTTTTTCTCATTGGTCGTCCTGAAATTTGAGCCCCTCGAATCCATTTTTTTCAAATTCCCCAGATATAAACAAAAAACCGCCGGTTTTAGTGGTGTAACCACTTTATTAGCACAGTATTGAATAGGGCTTGCTCAACATTCATTAATTGGCGTCTAACCATAACAAAACCGCAAGTTTGTTTCCCACCGGTACTTGATGGGGCCTCTGTGCAAGTGCCAGGCTCTCATATCAGTAGAGGAACACAATACAACATAAAATCGGAACAACCACCTTATTAGTGATTTTCGAATATTGTGCAGTCCAAGTAGCACTCCGGTTTGATTTTTTGGTGCGTGTGGGTGTGTTTGTGGGTGTGTGTGGGTGTGTGGTGGGGGGTGTGGCTGGGGGGGGCTGGTTAATCATGTTTCAATTTATCTTATAAATATATTTCGTTTTTTTTTGATACGTACATTTAAAATCCCTTTTTTTCTTCGAAATGTTTTGATTTTAAGAAGGTATAATGTTCTTTTGGTTTGCAATCATCTGAAAAGTGTTTTTATTAAGTTGATTTTTACGTACGCATTTTTTTTAAAATCGCTGTTCCAGCCGATCGGCGCTTTTTAATCCCCCAGAATGCTATTTTTTCCTTATAATAAACAATTCGTTAACCTCTTATCGAAACCTAAACTTCTAATCGTTTTTGTAATTGATATATGTTATGGTGAACAATAAGACAATGTATTTTGCCATTTTTCAACTTTTTAAACCAAAATTCAACGGTGTTTTTTATGCTCCCTAGGGGCCCTTTGTGAGTGTAAAATGTTTGTTTGAATTTTCATAGCAATGCAGATAAATGGACACATTACCAAAAACTGCTTATCCCAGGCCCCATGTCCACTTGGGAAGTACATGAAGTAGGCTGAAATTACAGAGTCCTCAAATTTCCTTAAGTTTGCACTTGATTGCTTTTGCAAAAGTTTCCTAAAATCTTCTTTCTTTATTCAGGGGCTTTGCCGTTTGGGAAACTTGCCTTATTTGACGCAATTTCCCAAGTGACGTGGGTGGGGGCCTCAGAATTGGAAGGTGGAGTGAAAAAGATTATCATTGCAGTGGCAATATGAGTGCGAGAAAGACACTATCAGTGATTTGAAAAAATATTTGAAATTTTTTGCAGGAATAGCGGCAAAGTGAAGGATAAGTCTGTAGATTCCTCATACGTTACCTTTTACATCTGAAAATGACAGAAAAGGAGAAAAACCGCAGTGTCCAAGATACTATTCCCCATCAATTAAAGTGTTGTAGTAGTTTCCTAACGGACAGTAATGACTAAAATTTCCGATTCTGTCCTTATTATGTTGCTTCTGGTCTTATCATAGCAGGGTATGTTTAGGATAACCTGTACTTTGTACATACAGCAAAAATCCTGATTTTGGGTGATGATTTTTTCCTTTTTTCTGAATTTATAGCCAAATCACTGATAGTTCTTGAGTGGAGTGAGTAATATGCAAATGCAGAATGACCTATGACATTTGCATAACTAAACCGCACATATTCACACCAAAAGATGTATGGCATAAGCCTTTCTGTAGCGAAGGAATTGTTTGCACAGCCGATGTACCGTTTCAGTCATCAGCGAACATTAATTATGCATATTTAATTAGCTCATTTGCATATCTAAACCGCATATATATCATGCACTTTCAAAGTGCGAAAACAATGCATGCCAAAATGTACTCATGTGGCAAAAGAATTTGCTTATCTGATGTACCATTTTAGTGATACATTAATTATGCATATTTAATTAGGTCATTTGCATACCTAAACCGCCTATATCATGCACTTTCAAATCACAGAAACGATGCATGCCAAAATGCACTTTCTTGAAGTGAAGGAATAATAGTCTTTCATGTAGCGAAGGAATTTTGCATATTTAATGTACCATTTCAGCAATACATTAATTATGCATATTTAATTAGCTCATTTGCATACCTAAGCCACATATATCATGTACTTTCAAAGTGCGAAAACAATGCATGCCAAGATGTACTTCATGTAGCAAAAGAATTTTGCATATCTAATGTACCGTTTCAGTGATACATTAATTATGCATATTTAATTAGCTCATTTGCATACCTAAACCGCCTACATAACGCACTTTCAAATCACAGAAGCTATGCATGCCATGATGCACTTCCATGAAGCGAAGGAATTTTGTGTGTCCGATATAGTGTTTCAAAGATACAGCATACAGGGTTAACATTTTTATCACGGAATTCCAGGGTTAACATTTTTCTCACAGACATACAGACATACGGACACACGGACGGACGGAGCCCATTCATTGTCCCGTTCCGAACTTAGTTCGGCGGGGACAAATAGGGGGTAAATTTTGTACATGGGTCAAAAGTAAAAAAGGTGTATTTGTTTTGAAACCTACATGTGCCAACTTATCTGGTCATGAGGATTAATTAAAAAGGTACGGCCCGGATCTACGGTCATGATTTTCAGGATTATAGGCTCATAACGGTTCAAGGTCATCATGGGGTAATCATTTCAGAGTGCCCTGATTTTGATGAAACTAGTCTCAAATTGTTTGTATGGTCATATCCTATAACAGAAAATGCACATTTTCTCTGCATTTGACATTTTAGTATGAAAACCCCATTGTCCATGACCACACGTTACACTTTGACCTCTAATGACATGTCCAAATGGTGAAATGAGTGCACGTATTATATTCTCTGGTCCTTTGGGGACTATATGAAGAATTTGGGACCATTTTGAAAAAAATCGGAGCATTCTGAAAATGTTACCCTAGGACGACCTTGAAACTTTATTTCCATATAGGCCTAACTATTAAACTATTAAGCCACAGTCTACGGCAAACTATAGGCCTATACCTCTGTTAATTCTTTCTTAGGACATTGCCAAAATCAGGCCCGTAACCAGGATTTTTTTAGGGGAGGGGCGATTTGGTAAAAAGGGGGCCTTTTCCCCCCAATTCGCCCCTTCCAAAAAGGGGGTGGGGGACGAATTTGGCAAAAGTGGATCTTTATACCGACATTTGGGCCATTTTTCAACAAAATAGCAAAAAAATCCTATTTTTGGCTCATTCTACACACAAAATCGATTTTCTTTGCCTTTTTGAGCCAATTTTAGGGGGAATTGGGGGTCTTTTGTATTTTTTGGGGGGGAGGGGGGCTTGCAAATACATGTTCTCAACCACTTAGAGGCTTTTGATATGTTATTCTCTCATCATTTCTAAGTATAGCAACACCAAAATCGTTTCTGTTGCAATTATTTTGAGGTCACGCCATTATTTTATTTTATTTTATTGTACTACAGTGTTTTTTTTTTCGAAGGAGGAGGATAGCGTCACCTACCAGTTCCCAACTCTGTCGGACCGTGTATAGCCGCGTTTTCAAAGGTTAAAGCTTCTCAATGATGGAGAAGTAAAGATCCAATTGCTAAAGAAAATGGGCCATAGATGTCCCTTGGGGCTTCCACTGCAAGACCAAACAAAGTGCCTTTTAAGCGGCGTTTTAACTATAGAAAAGCAGACTGGCAAGGATTCACTGATACCCTGGACCAGAACGTGAAAAGGATTGCTCCAAAAACACCATAACGATGAAAATGACAACCAGTGAACAAGACTCCCCGAAGATTCATACCCAGCTTACACTGTTAAAAAGGTCCAGTAAAGTTAAGAAAAACAGATTTCAGTAAATTTACGGAAAATCTGTGTAGCAAACAAAAGAATAAAAACAAAAAACATTAAAAAATGTAATTACGGAAATATTTCAAAAATTCTGGCAGCACTATTTCCGGAAATTTTTTTTTTGTTCCGTATTTTTTATTTTAAATTCGGAAAAAAGAAAAAAATTCTGTTAAAATACACATTTTTTTCCGTAATATGAGACAATTTCTGTAAAATGTTACTGTCAAAAGTCCGTTAATTGACAGAAATTTACTAAATTACCATAAAAATGACTGGAAATACTGCTGCGAGAAATTTCCGTAAATTACGGAATATTTTTAACAGGGTTACCCATGAGGCTGTAGGACAGAATATATACCAAGCCTTTCCAAGGAATGTGCTATGAATATCAAGGAGTATACCACCATGTCCACTGTGCCCATGTGGTGCAGTGGACTGGATCCGCGCCTCGCCTCATAAGCATGCGGTTGTGGGTTCGAGCCCCGCTGTCGCCAATGTGTTGTGCACTTGGGCAAGGCACTTTACCTCGCTTGCCTCTCTCCACCCAGGAGTATAAATGGGTACCGGCATATGCTGGGAATGCAAACTCGCTGTGCGGGAGGAGTGGCGAACCCCCACAGCAACAATATATGAGGGAGTCTGGCCCAAACGCCAATGACAGAGAGATGGGCACTCTACCTGTGGGCGCACCATTTGCATTTTGCATACCACCATGTTTGAAGCTGGTCCTTTCTCAGCTAAAACAACTGGGGCTGGAGAGGAAGTGCCGGAGTGGATCTCCCAGGAAATGATCAAAACCTGGCACACTTTAATTTAATCCACCGATATGACCCATAACAGCAAGAAAGCATGGTCTACCATCCGAAAGCTTCGAGGGGATCCAACAGAACCTCCACAGCATGCAGGCAAATGTTACACCCAACCAAGTTGCCCACCAACTGCCTTTAAATGTTAAGTGCAGCAAGAAGCCCAAGAAAATCGAGGTATAGTGGCGACCCTGGTTTCACTCGCCCCTTCAACTTGGACGAACTGGAAACCAGTATTGCTAAACTTCAATCAGGAAAAGCAGTAGGCCTTGACAACATCTCAACTGAGCAGCTAAAAAACTTAAGCCCAGTAGCAAAGGAGTGGCTTCTTGAGCTCTACAATTGCTGCCTTATCTCCCACAGGTTCCCAAAGATCTGGAGGAAAGCACATGTTATGGCACTCCTAAAGCTTGGGAAAGATCCATCTGATCACAAGAGCTATAGACCAATATTGCTCCTCAGCCATACCTATAGCTCTTTAAGGTGATTGGGTCACGTTAGCTGCGCGCACCAGTCCCCAAGCAGATATTTCTGCCACTTGAGGCCAAGATATTCCTCGTTGCTTTAAAGTTTTTAGTGCAAATTGTTACAAGCCTAACCTTTTACGGGTTTTAAAATAACTGTCTAGGTCATTTTATAAAAGTAAGTTTTAAAGTATTTTATGTGAATATTTAATTTTTCACCAACAGTGTCACCTCAACATTTGAAGCAAATATACACCATCACAAATTTCACATCATCGCTCATATTTCAGCGTTTTGACCATGATCGATTTTCCATTTTGAGAGTCCAACATTTTACTTTATTCCGTTGCCAATATTTATTAAGAGGTGGGCTATAGAATTTCAATGTTTCAACCTCTAACTTCGAACACAGGCTCTTTGATACTTGAAATCACCCTGATCCCACTTTCGCAAAAAAAATGAAAAAAAAGTGCGAAAACCAGAGTGCCCCCCCATCCGAAAAAACCCCAAAATGACGCGCCAAATTGTCAAAAATTGATTGAAATGAGCCCCTCCATTGAAACCCAAACATAAGAAAGTTCGTTGACCCCTGTACATTTTATCAAATGAGTTTTTCGTTCGTCAATTTTAAATTGATGGCCACCGGAAACAAAAAAAAAAAAAAACAATGGGGGGTTTAAGGCATGTTTACACAGCTCTAATCTTCAAAATGATGAATCAACATTCAGGATAGCCCACCAGTAAAATTTAAAACTTTTAATATGATTATAGTACTTTTGGAAGCGCCCTCACGTCCAAATTTAAGCCTTAAAAAAACTGCCATATCGAGAAAATGAACGGTCATGGTGAGTAGAGTTGCATAGAATTATTCCTTGCAGGCAAAACATGGGTATTGCCACAAAATGAAGGTAATTAAAAAAGCTATTAACTAAATGGTAAAAAATAATGATTTTTTGGCAATTTGGCGCTATTTTTGGAAATTTGCGTTGGGGCAACCCTGGTTTTCGCACATTTTATTTTTTTTTTTTTTTCTTCAAAATGGGATATCATCATTAAAGTCATCATTCGAGCCTGTGTTCGAAGTTGATCCTGAAACTATGACCCAAAATGACCCTCTATAGCCCACCTCTAACTTATCTATCCATCCATCCCATCCATCTCGTCTTGGTTGCCAAACGCTTGGGCCGATTGCTGTGAAAAAGGTCAGAATAATCACTGACCCCAAGGCCAGGGGGTGTTCACAAGATTTGGGTAAAGGTCAACGTGGGCCGATAAAGGAGCATTCTTTGAAAATCTATGAATTCCTTCTTGTGTCACCAATCAATTGCTATAATCATTAGCCTTGGTCAGAAGATCCATTGACCCAATGCCCATGATGGGGTCTTGTTCACAGATTTGGGTCAAAGGTCACATGGACCGATTAAAGATGCATTCTTTGAAAATCTCTGATTTCCTTCTTGTGTCACAATCAATGTGCTATAATTCAGTAATAGACTTGGTCAGAAGGAACCACTGACCCAAGTCCCAGATGGGGTGTTCCACAGATTTGGGTCAAAGGTCATGTGGGCTGATTAAAGCAGGCATTCTTTGAAAAGTTATAAATTCCTTCTCCTTGTGTCCAAAAACTACAATCACTACACTTGATCAGAAGAACTGCTGAACCAAGACCAAACCATATGGGGTGATTCACATATATTTGGGGTCAAAGCAAAAGGTCACAGTGGGTTAAAGGGGCAATCTTTGAAATCTAAAATTCCTTCTTGTGCCACACATCAATTGCTATACTCACTAGACTTGTCAGAAAAACCGCTGACCCAAGGCCCATAGAGGGTGTTCACAGATTTGGGTCAAAGGTCATGTTGGGGCCATTAAAGGTGGCCTTCTTTGACAATCTATCATCAATTTCTTGTGCCATCAATCAATTGCTATATTCACCAAATGTGCTCAGAAGAACACTGACCCAGGGCCATATGGGGGTTAACAGATTGGTGCAACAGGTCTGTGGGGCCTCATCAAGGGCATTTCTTGATGATCTTGAGACTCGCGGGCCTTCGACCCTTTCGGTCTGGTGAAAATAAGATAGGCCTCTGGTGGTTCTCAAGATCCTCTTGAGGCAATATTTCTCACCACCTCTCTCACCGTGAGCATTCAATATTTGTATCCTATAAATGCCAAACCTGGGGTGCGAACTTCCTAAACAACTCTTACTTATGCTCATGTGTACATTTCAGATTAAGATCTCCACAACAAGAAAATGTTGTGACCCCCATGTGATGTCAAATGAAAGAGCAGCAAATAAAGAATACTATAAATGTAAAACTGGGGGGTGCCTACTCCTAAACGTCTCTTACGTGTGCTCATGTGGGGGACTTTTCAACTCATGATTAATATCTCCACAAGGGAAAATGTTTGGGCGAACCCACAAGGTGGTGTTTAAATTAAGGGGGAACTACAAAGAAGACATAAATGCAAAATGGGGGGGGGGCTACTCCTAAATGTCTGTTGTTATGCTCATATGTTGGGTTTGGGGCATGTTTGGGGACAACTTTCATGATTAGTATCATCTCCACTATGGAAAATATTGTGACCCCGGGGCCCGGTGTGGTGTCAAATGAAAGAGTGGGAAAGAACGTAAGTACTATTAATGTCAAACTGAACTGGGGGTGCTAACTCCTAAACGTCTCTTACTATGCTCATGTGGAGGATTTTTTCATTTGTGCAGTAGAGCAGGACGGAAGCAATGGCAATACCCCATTTGCATACTTGCGGACTTCTATATGAAACAGTTTCCCTATGTCAGATGTGTTTGGGTTACCTTTCTTTTGGGCAACATAATCTGATAAGTTGTCTAGGACTACGCCGATATGGGTTGCTCAGTTTAAAGCCCAACAATTGTGCCTTCACAACACATCAATGATGTATAGGATAAGGCATGAGTGGAGTGATCGGGATATAATTGAATGGTTGGACGCATTAATAAATTAACATATTGCATTTGCGGGGCACTGTGAGACGAGCGCTTATTGGAAAGAAATTTGCGCAAATGTGCTTCACATGAGCCAGCTCCTGCCAATACGTCGGGGTATACGTTGTTGCAATTGAACGTAGTATTCTCGGGTACGTTTGTAGATGTTACGTGCTTCGATCTATGGAGTTCGTATGGGGGTTAGGACCCCAAATACATGAAATGGACTCTAAATTGCATAAATTCAAGGGAATTTGAAAATGCTTTTTGTTCTCCAAATTTTCTACGAATTAGAAGTTATAGCTTGACTAATGGGCCGTATGCATAAAAAATAGTAAATACTTATAGTGGAATGTAAAAGTAAAAGCATTTGCTGTCCGTTGTAAAGTAAAACGCATAATGCTAGATTTTGTATGCCTAACTTGACCTTTTACCTCGTAGTAAATGCTAGTATTTGCCTAGTATTTCTTATGCATTCAGTAACTCTTGTGGTCAGACGATAGAACGTGCACAAAAGGGCCTTCATATAATATACACCCTGGCACAAAAAGTATCTCGGCATGACATGTTTTTCGATCAGTTATTGGTAAAAGTCAGACCATTTTGAAAGTTTTGAAATATACTTTGTTGCCTAGGTCTTTCTCTTTATTCAACACCTCGCTTGTGTAAAAAGACGTGCAAAAATGGCTGAGATAGAGCGGCCGGAAAGCCGCAAACCCCCAAACCAAAAAGTTGCAGTTTTGGATTTTTTTTTCAATGTCACTGTGTGGTACAACGCAATAATACGTTGTGTAGTGATTTTTACACATAGAGGTTTTCGGACTGAATGAGCGAGAAAAGAAAGCCTACTTGAATATTGATTGTGCCCAGTCCCTGCAAGGCCCCATTGTTGACAAATCCAAAAAACTGCAACTCACTTTTGGTTTTGGGGGTTTGCGTCTTTCGGGCGTTCTATCTCGGCCATTCTGCACGCTTTTTTAAAGCCAGGTATTAAAATGAAAGAAGCAAGGCCTAGACAATTAAAATGTATATTTCGAAAAATTCACAAATGGTCGGCCTTGACACAATACTGATCGAAAAACATGCCGAGATACTTTTTGTGCCAGGAGTAGATGTCCTGAGGCTATGCTTCACAGTTATCTAACAGACTTTTCATCTGCCCCAGCTGTATGACATTATGTTTTCTTTTTGAGTAGCCTTGTGCATTGTGTGGAGGAGGACCAACCTCACAAGATTTGAATTAATAAATTTCCTTTGTAAAATCAGCCATTTTGCCCATGTAGGGTATGTTATCGAACACATAGGTATTAGTATACGGCCAGTTGCTCGTAGCTACTTGGGAATTTTCAAGCATTCTACGAGGAAACACTCTAGTAAATACTTGGTTTGATGCATATCAGGAGGTATTTACTACTTTTCAAGCAAAAGGTGTGAGGCCAAATGCAATAGTTAAAAGCTGTTGTAAAAAGCTTCTACTACATTTTTGCATATCTACATTGAAGTAAATACTTAAATTTTTAAGTAAATAGGATTTACTACTTTTTATGAATACGGGCTTTGCTTGAAGTGAATACATAACAAGGTATGTGTTAAGTCCAATTATAACATGATTCAAGATGCGGCATGGGTAGGAATTATTGTAATTTTACTTTTACCGTGAGCATCGCGAATTATGATGGTCCTGGCAAGCTTGGTTGCTGGCGGGGGAGGGGGGGGGGGGGGGGGGGCTTTTGGAAGTTGAGGTATCACACAACGCTTTGTTCCGCAAACGCATCACGATGTATCGAAATGCATTGTTGCATATTGAAAAATGTCAATTTCTCTTTTAAAATTTAAGACTGACTCCGGCACTAGGATTATCAATTTCATTACAATGTGAACCTACACATATTTGGCGGAGGACCAGTGTGGTTTCCGATGATGAGGACCGAGGCGGCCCGGTGCAAGCAATAATTGTTGGTCAAACTATCTGGTTTATTAACAATTTTTTCCAACCTTCAATGAGAAAGTATGTTTCGTTCTTTCCTTTCGCCTAATTTTACGCTTTTTTACAAGCCGGTAAGGAAACAGAAGCAATTTGGAATTAAGTGCAACGCTGTAATCCGGTCAATTTGGTTTTTTAAATGACACTACTTGCTCAAAATAAACCCTCGATTAGCTTTATATGCTAATTCAGGCAAACTGTACTCTGGAGAATGGGAATTCACATCAAAATCTGTATCAGACGAATCCTACAGTGACACTTCCACCTCGTGACCTGGTCGAGTAACTTTATCCCTTTGACTCTTACAAGTAGTAGGTTTTAAAGAACTTTTCCAAAATAAGGAACTTTTTTTACCTCCAAAGGCAATGTCTAGAACAAGTCGTCGTAGTTGATGGGTATTGTCAATACTTCCACACTGAGTAGTCAATTCCCGTGCACTTCTTGAAGTTGAACCCCCATGAGGTCTAACCGCTTCTTACACTATCTATTAATTGAGTCATTACATGAAAGAGCATGAATGAACCTTGAGTAAACACTCGACATAGGACCTTCATGTGTTTCTCAAAATCTTTAAGCTTTTGTATCTGATTGGATAAATACAAGAAAACCACGTATAACCACTAAATCAGTCGTTAGACATGAGGAGGAAAACTATCAGTGATCCATTGAAAAGAGTCCAAATATTTTAAACTTTGCAGAACAGCTTAAAAGTGAAAGGATATAATCTTTAGAATTCTCATAAGTTATTTGTGCAAAACTAAAAAAATGATGGTGGAAAAGGAAGAAAACAGCAGTGTTGCAAAATATGAATCGCCATTCAAGTGTTGTAGAAATGTACGTACGGACACTATTGAACTAAAAATTTCAATTTTGTATTATTAGATAGATTTTGGTCTTATAACTGTTAAAGAAATGCAGAATCTGATTTGATGATGTTTCGCTTTTCTGATTTAGTAAATCACTGTAGTGCCTTTAATTTAGTCGTCTGAAATGGATTGTTGCATCTGAAAACTACTGAAATACAGAGAGGCATGATTGCTATGTTGGATGCAACGGAAGGAAAACGTATTCATTTGTTTTTTTTAATTTTGTATTTTGTTGATTCGTGCGGGGTCACACATGGTACCCAGGATAGCAAACTGGACGTCGGGCCGACGTCGTCACGGTCGCGGTCGGCACACCAACGTCCAGGCCCGACGTTGGGAAAACGTTGGGGAAATTGGTCGGTAGAAGGTCGGCACCAACGTCAACTGACGTTGGGAAAACGGTGGGGCAATGGTCGTTTGATGGTCAGCAAACCAGCGTCAGCCCGACGTTGGGAAAACGTGGGGAATTGGTCGTTAGATGGTCGGCCAACCAACGTCAAGCCGACGTTGGGAACACAGTGGGTGAAATGGTCGTTTGATGCCGGTGCAACCAACATCAAGCCGACGTTGGGAAAACGGTGGGGAAATGGTCGTTGGATGGTCACAAGCCACCGTGTGATCGGGGAGAAGTTGGGAAAATGGGTGAGAATGGTCGTTTTTTTGTTCGGCAGGCCAACGTTTTGGGCCTATGTTTGGGAAATGGTTGAGTGAATGGTCGTTTTATGGTGGGTAAGCCAACGTCGGGGTGAAGTTGGGAGAATGGTGGGGGGAACTGGACGTTTTATTGTGTGGTCGGCAGGCCAACGTTGTGGCAATAATATGTTGTCCCTCAGACTTAATTAGCTAAAGTATTCTAATTAGGCCTAATTAATAAGGAAATAGTAGGCCTCTAACCAAAACGGACAGAGCTTTCAACAAAATAGGGCCGAGTTGCAACATTTTTGCGTACAAATAAAACATATGGATTTGCACAGTGACTATATTTTTCAGATTTTGGCATTTTGTTTCATTCACCGTGGAACAGTGATTCCTTGAGCTTTTCGGGGTTTGTTTTTTCACCTCTGTGAAGCTCTGTGACGTATTTCGCCATTTTTATGAGCTTTAGTCTTCACTTAGTGTGTGTTTCTATAATGTTGAAGCTTTTTACAATTGAATATATTATGATATTGCCCTTTGTGATAATCAAGCAGGACAGTTAGCTCAATTGGATAGAGTCGTCTCTTATAATACAAAGGTCCCTGGTTCGAATCCCGGTCAAGCGTAAGTCGATTTTCAGTACTATATAATATATACCTAAACATAAGATATGAACTATACTGTGTGTAAAGTGTGAAACCATAGGGAAATGTTCTTTTTTTTTCATGGATGCCCAATTATGTGATTTATAACTGGCGAAATATCGTTTTATATGGTTGGGATAACGTTGGCCCAATTCTGGCCAAACATTGGTCCAACGTTAAAATACGACGCATGTCCAGCGTTGGGCCGACGGACAAAATTAAGTTGGCCCCGAAAAAAAAAAAACGTCACTTGTCGACGTTGGCCCACCATCGCGTGTGATGTTGGCCAACATTGTCTCCAACGTTGTTAATGCCTATCTTGTACCTTTCAAATGAATATGCAGTTTTTTCATCATCAGTCCAATTTTCATCATCTTTCTTTACAAGTGATGTCCCTCATATATCGGTGGTCGTGTTCGGTTTAATAATCATATTTTTGATTTGATTTTTGAAAAAAATAAGTTTCATTATAAGCAAGCCTAAAACTTACAACATGCTGGTAACCACATACACAACACAGCATTTTAAAAGTCCCATTGATTATGACCAAACCCAAGTAATACAAAAATATCATGACAATATACACTATTTGACCTACTATTTGGAAATTATACCACTGACGTCATCCTGTGTAAATTTTACGAAATTTCATTTCGGGCAAACATGATTTTTCCCCCCTTTACAACACTATAGTTAAACACGTCTCTGTATGGAGAATGGACATCTAGAACAGCGCTATACATACAAATCCTGACTTTGTATGCTATATGGCAAATTTCCCGCAATGGATTTTTCTTTATTTTTGCAGAGGTTAATAACTTTTGCATTCTCCTACTTATATCAGTGGCCAAATGGTGTCGCCCACTGCTTAAAATTGCTCTAGAAAAACGACCATTTACCTGGGGTCAAAGAGCTGTTGACAAAACCAACGAATGAT